>PVKV010037212.1:0-15025 GCA_004027835.1 Alouatta palliata
TAAGATAGTCAGAATAGTTGATTACCTGGAGACAGAAAGTAGAATGGAAGTTACCAGGAGTTAGGGGGAGAAGGAGTGAGAGTTACTGTTTATTGGGTACAGAGGCTTAGTATGGTAAGATGAAAAAGTTCTGGAAATGAATAGTGTGACTGTTACACAAGAGTATAAATATACTTGACTTTTTTTTCTTTTTTCTTTTGAGACGGAGTCTCAGTCTGTCACCCAGGCTGAAGTGCGGTGGTGCCATCTCAGGTCACTGCAGCCTCCGCCTCCCAGGTTCAAGTGATTCTCCTGCCTTAGCCTCCTGAGTAGCTGGGATTACAGGTGCCCATCATCATGCCCAATTAATTTTTTTTATTTTGTATTTTTAGTAGAGGGTTTCACCATGTTGATCAGGCTGGTCTCAAACTCCTGACCTCAGGTTGTCCATCCATCTCAGCCTCCCAAAGTGCTGGGATTACAGGCGTGAGCCATCATGCCCGGCAATATACTTGATTTATATTTATGCTGTGTCACTTAACTGTACACTTAGAAATGGTTAATGTTAAGTTTTATGATAAGATAGATAGATACAGTGGCCGGTAGTCTTACCCTCTCTACAAATACACACTTTTTGGCACTGCCTCCCATGCAGAGCCACCATGGCTGAATCTCCCCATTTCTCCAAGTATGTGTCACTCGCTGTCCTCTGTGCTGTGCCCACAGCCTCATACAGCCAGTGACTTCAGGGCCCGGACACAGCTCAGGAGTCTGTCCGAGGCTTCCTCTCTTCCCATTTCCCTGAAACCTTACCCGGAGGAGGCTCTGCTGTGGAATGGCAGCTCAGTTTAGCCAGATTCAGAACAGGCCACCTGGACACCTTCTCTGCACACCCCAGTCCCACCCCGAGTGAAGTCAGGGCAGAACCAGTCACTGGAGGAGCTGGTGCAGAGCAGGGAGCAGAGTCTGAGCTGCTCCTCCCTTATCCAAGGGGCTTCCTCCTCTCGTTTGGGGAAAAAGTGTGAGCTTGTTTCAAAGCCTCCTTGTTCCTTGTAGCTGACAGAGTAGGTAAAGAAAAAAAACCACAAAGAGGTGACTAAAAGGGATGTGATGACCAAAAGACCATTTAAGGACCCTTAAGGACCCTTCCTGCTTTCCCCTCTGTGAAGTCCCTTCCACTACATGGGGCTTTGGGGCTGAGGGAGCCCCCTCCCCACATTCCAGGCTGGATTCATAATCATCCATGAGAAATTACTGAAGCAAGGGGAGGAGGGTCTGCAGAGACAGAGTGAGAGGGTTCAGGGACAGAATTTGAGGTCTGCTTGTGCCCATGGGACACAGGCTGGAAAAGAAAAATTTTTCAACTCTTCCTTAACAGCAGAGAGACTCCACCTCACAGTACAATGCCGACGGTCCAGGGACCCGTGTACCATGGACTGGGACCATCTTGACTGTGGTCCTATTGCGGCCAGTGGCCAATTCATAGGCCCAGCAGGTGCAGGACATGCTATTCTTTGCAGTGCTTTGGGGATGAAGAGCTCCTGCATGTGTTGCAGAAGCCTTCCATCACTCAGCCAAAAATACTGTGCAGGTGGGTTAGAAGCCGCATGTCTAAAAAGCCTGATGTTTGCTCCTAACTTGTAATATGTGTCTGGGGTAGAAATGGTGGGGGTGTCCAAGCCACCTGGAGTAAAGAGAATAAAGCCATAGGTGAGGGAAGCCGAAGCTCCTGGTCTGTGGAAGGGCCGCAGTGTCCCTCTTACCCAAGTCACCACCCTCAAGTCCCAACCAAACCCCAGCTATGTTCACTAAGCTGGAGCCTGAGACATTCACCTGTTTCTCCCATCGCAGGCTGTGGACCCTGAGCCTCCCAGGACGGGAGCGGCTCCTCCTCTCGTATTCCTGGCCAAGGCTGGGTCTGCCCAGGTTTGCCTGGGGCAGGAAGTCATGGCCAGCCTGGGTGTCTAGGGGTGAGGGTCTGTGTACTTGGACCTGAGAGGGACTGAGAGTCCTGACCTCAGGCTGGGTGGATTTGGGCTGGGAGCCTGGGCCACAGAGGAAGAGAAGATACTCACAGCTGATATTCAGGGTGACTGGGTCGCTGCGGCTGGCAGTCAGTGTCTTCCGTATTTCACATTCATAGGGTCCTGCGTCATTCCTTGTGATATTGATTAGAAGGAAGGTCCTGTTGTCACTGGAGAGCACCAGCCTGGGACTGACCGGGATGCTCTGATTGTTCACCCACCACAGGTAGGTTGTGTTCTGAGTCTCAGGTTCACAGGTTAAAGCCACAACATCCTTGTTCTCCACGGGGTTGAAGTTGTTGCTGGTGATAAAGGGCTTGGGCGGTGCCGCTGTGCAGAAAACAGAGAGAAGATTGCCCTGTGTGGCACCCTTGGTTCCCCTACAGGCATCTTTCAATCAGAGTTGACATCTCCCACCTCTAAGCCTGCCCGAGTCCTTAAAAGCAGACAGAAGGTGTGTGTGTCACAAGACAGGTGCATGACGATCTGAGGGCTCAGAGACCCTGAGGCCGCCTGCTTTGTCCGAGAGAAGCACAGACTTTCCCAAGTGTGAATTGTGCAGCAGTGTTGGGTCATGGACAGACCCAGGACCGGGGTCACAGCCCCTGGTGCCTCTCCTGGTCCTTTCCTCATGTCTGCCCGCCTGGCCCTTTGAGGTCCTCACCTGCAATGTGCAGGAGCTGAGTTCCTTCCAGCTGAACAGTCCCCTACACCACCCAGCCAAGGGGTGTTTTCTCTGAGCTTTTTTTTTTTTTTTTTCAAGCATATCCTAGAGATGGGTGATGATAACAATGGGTGTTTGAGCAGGCACAGCAGAGGAGACCAGGAAAAAGTCTAGAGGTGAGTTTAGTACTCAGACTGCAGGGCCCCCAGGTGGGGCAGCTCTGCCCAGGTGTTTGATGGTGTCTAACAAGAGCTAGTGATCACCAGGCAAGTACAGCGGAGTCCGAAAGAAGACACAGAACGGGTGAGTGAGACAGGCAGGGGCTGGCAGAAAAGCTGAGGATGCTCAGTTACGTAACAAGAAGGATGAAAGCAAATTAGGAGAAGAGACATGTGTTATATTGGGAAATTTACAGCCAGGTGCAGTGGCTCAAGCCTGTAATCCCAGCACTTTGGGAGGCCGGGGCGGGTGGATCACCGAAGGTTAGAAGTTCAAGACCAGCCTGATCAACATGATGAAACCCCGTGTCTACTAAAAATGCAAAAATTAGCTGGGCATGGTGATGCATGCCTATAATCCCAGCTACTCGGGAGGCTGAGGCAGGAGAATCGCCTGAACCCAGGAGGCGGAGGTTGCAGTGAGCCGAGATCACACCATTATACTCCAACCTGGCCAACAAAATCGAAACTCCATCTCAAGGCAGGGGGGAAGAAAGAAAATTTATAAAGAGCTCCCTGTTGCTAGCTCCTGTGCACAGTCAGCAAAGCGGAGGAAAGCCCAGCACAGGCATGAGAAATGCTTTCTTCATTTTCTCTCGACCTCAGGAAACACAACTACAGTTTGATCAAACCCATCCAAACTAGGTAGAGTCTAAGCAAGACGCCAGTGGCTGGTGCATCTCCCTGTCCGAGGGACCCCACCTATGAAAATGGCATCATCGTGAGGACGCAGGTGTATGTGGAACGGGCAGCAAACCCGTCAGACAGCACCCACCTGGCCAGCTCCACCTGGAGGAGGTCTCGGGAATGACTGGAGGATGTGAGCCCACGGCAGGGAGGGGATGGAGTTGTGAGTCAAATGGGTGAAGTGAGCCCATGGGCTTTGGGGACTGCAGGGCTATCGTTCTGTCTCTGACCCCCTGGTGAGTCAGTGTAGACAGTGGTTGGAGGTGTCGCTCATCCCTGTCCTGTGTCCTGTTCCACATGTCGACCTCACCGAGGGAAAGAGCCCTGGATGGGGACACAGTGGTAGCTCGTTCTCCTCGTGACCTGGGGACACGGGCTCATGATGGAGCCCGGCAGGAGCGGCTGCTCCAGCTGATTTCTGTGCCTTTCCTATTGCCTGGGAGGTGGGCCAGGCCACAGTGTGAGTGCAAAGGGGACAGGACAGCCAGCCTTGTTAGAGGGAGTGTCTGGGGAAGGCCTAAGGGTGCAGGGCATCCCAGCTAGAATGAAGCAGGAGGAAGATGAAGGACATGGAGGAGCAGAGAGAGCCAGAGATACCCACGGCGTGACTGGAGGACCTCAGCCCACAGCAAGACGAGGATGGAGTTGTAGTAAAATGGGTAGAATACACCCATGGGCTGGGGACTGCATATCTGTCCTACCTCTGGGACCCTGGTGAGTCAGTGTAGAGAGCAGATAGAGGAGTGACTTGTCCCTGTCCCATGGCTAAGCATTTACACACTCATGAGACTCAACACCTGGGTGGCTTCTTTTTTTTTTTTTTTTTTTTTAAGAGCCAGGGATCTTGCTATGTTGCCCAGGCTGGTCTTGAACTCCTGGGCTCAATACACCCTCCTGCGTCAGTCTCCCACTGGGGTGGCTTTAGGGACAGGGGATGAGAGGGACGGAACAGGGGTGTCTCAGCCCCCTTGGAGGGACAGGGAACAGGTGAGGCCAGGACCTCCTAGGATCTTGCATCAGCTTCTAGTCTCTGAAGAGATTATGGATCATCCATTCCTTCATTCTTTCCCTGCCTCCTTCCTGAGAGCTGCTGAGCAAGTGTGTGTCTCACGGGGGGTCCTGGCTTGTGCAGGGTGTGAGTGGGGAGAGAAAGTAAAGTCCTTTCCTTTATCCTCCTGTGGGAGTAATACTAACATCTCAGGAAACATAGAATTTCAGGTCCAGGGAAGGTAGGAGTGTGGATCTAAGGGAGAGGCCTGGCCATTCCCAGCACTGACTCTGATCATTGAGGCAGGAGATTCAGCTCTAAGTAAGAACTAATTCTCCATTTGTTCCTCACTCCCCAGACCACAATCTCCCACTCCTGGCGTGTATGCCTAGGAAGGAAGCTCTGCGCCTGCACACAGAGACCTGGGGGCTCTGATCTGTCCATCCGGTCTATGAGACTCTGCCTCAGTGGCTGTATTTCCTTCTGAGTGGCCTCAGTTTCCTTTATCAAAATGAGATAAGGTGTAAGTAGCCTCTGGCTGGCCTTGTTGTCTGTGAATTCACCTTAAAATAATCACAATGACCTGGCCTAGAGCCCTGCGTAGGAGACCAGCATCTCTGCTTGTTTGCCTCCAGGAGTGGGTGATTTGGGCCTGATTCCGGGTGTACATGGAGCTTGCAGCAGAATCGTTCTTCCTCTCTTTCTGCCCCTGAAGACACTGACCCCCCGCCCCCCGGACCTCTCTTAAGTTCCTCATCCAGGGGGCTGAGGTCCTAGTAATCCTGTCCATCTGTCCTCTCCTGGGGTTGAGTCTCAGGTGAAGAATGAGGCTCTGTCCTTGCCCAGATGAGGCCCTGGGGGCTGGGCCCTGGCTGGTGACCAGCTCCCTGAGCCATGGTCCTCAAACAGCTCAAATCCTTGCTCCCAGTCAGTTCAGCCAGGAGGCCACCACCCAGCCCTGGCACAGGTTCCTTAGGGCTACCTGGAGTCAGGAGCCCTGGAACAGGCGCCTGGGGCTGGTGCTTCCAGGGTTGAGCTTCTCTGTGAGGATTCCAGGGGACCCCTCAGGCCAGGCCCTGACCAGTTCTCCAGGATCTTTTTCATGGGAAGGGCACAGAATCCTGGCTGAGACCGACTTCCCCCTGCCGAGTTCTCCTCATCAGACTGTCCTTCCTCTGCCGCGAGTGTCTGCAGGGTCTGGATGCAGGAAAGGGATTCCGTGGAAGTTTGTCTCCCCTGTGTGTGTCCTTCACTAAATGCCCAAACCCCAACACAGGAAAAATGTAGAGGGAGACACAGGCACAACCCAGGCCTGACAACCCCGTGTGTGCAGAGTAGACCTGACCCCCAGAAGTCACCCAGAAGTCACAGAGGAATCACTCACCCTGCACTTCGAATCGGCCGAGTGGTTCTTCACTCGTAACATCTACGTCTATGGCATGTAGGATGTAGCTTCCTGTGTCATTGGGGGTGACGTGCTGGATCAGCAGGGATCCATTGGGGTACAGTGTCTCTCGACCGCTGTATACGGGCCCTGTGGTAGTTACTGCACTCTCTATTACATGTCCTATAATTCGAAAGGTGGCGTATATCCTTTCCCCTTTGTACCAGTTGTAGCCAAAAAGGCCTTGGGATGCATTATGGACAAGCAGAAGAACCTCCTTCCCTTCTGCGACAATGGGTGGCACAGCTTCAATACTGATCCGGGCAGCGGTGGGCGGGTTCCAGAAGGTGAAAAGTGAGGCTAGGAGGGGGAAGAGAGCATCAGTCAATATTGGGACCTGTGTATTGGGGTGGAAAGATGGGGCCCTGCGTCCCAAGCAGGTCTCTCCACCCACCCCCATCTTGAGAGCGTGTGTGTGTGTGTGTGTGTGTGTGCCCTTCCTATTCCTTCAGCACCTCTGACCTTCGAATTTCCCTATTTGGAATCCTCTTCCCCAGGGGTCTGCACGGCTCCCTCCACACTGCGGGAGCTGCTCACATCAGGGCATCCCTGGGAGACCCCTCCCCTGACACCTCCTCTAGAGACCCTGGGTCTTCCCTTTCTGACCTTTCCCAGCTCTGTTCCCTCCAGGGCGCTTGTCAGCACCTGACCTCACATTCTAGATCTCTTTGTGTGTCTGTCTTCCTCCCCAGGAGAGCATGAGCTCCATGAGGGCAGGGACTTGTGTGATCTTGGTTGCACCCCAGTGCCTGGGACCATCTGCGAACTCCTGTAGATGAACTCATGAGAGTTCCCAGGGCTCTCCACATCCTGGGGTTTATTTGCCAATGTCTGAAGTTGGTGGCCAGGGACAATGTTTTATGCCCTGGTTATGTTATTTGAAATGTCATATGATATAGTTATTATTATCATGTTTCAAAATGTAGCAGCTAGTGATCATTAGCCAGGAAAAGAGAACATGTGAGATTTTCTTGACCTTTTCCAATTCCAGTTCAATGTGATTTTCCTGTTCCGGTTTCCTGTTCTCTCATGTCCTCTCCTACATTCAAGCATCAACAGAAGTCCCTTTGTCCCCTCTCAGAGCCCCATCCTCCCAAGGAGACCCCAGCCAGTCTCTCTGGCCCTCCTCCCACCCAGTCCCATGGAGTCCTCCCCTCACCTGTGAGCAGGAGCCCCTGCCAGGGGATGCACATTCTGTGGGGATGGGCTGAAGCGGGGCCCATGGTCTCTGCTGCCTGCTTGTCCTCTGTGTAGGGGAGCTTGGGCTCCAGGAATGCTCTAGTCAGGGCTGCTGTGACTCTTGGCTCTGCTGTCCTTCCTCCTCTGTGCTGAGCCTCCTCCCAAGGCAGGAGCACTTTCCCAGGTCACATGGTCCAGGGGTGGGATCTCTGCTCAGGAGTCCTCTGTCCCCTCCCCTCTCATTCCTGCCTCTTTTGTCCCTCCTGTCTATATTCAGCCCTTCTGTCTACATTCAGTTCCCCACACAAAGCTTTGAGAAGCAAGGCTGATGGACCCCTGTCCTCTGGGAGGACAACCTGCCTTTCCCAGCGCTGACCTATGCTGTGTTCTGGCCTTAGGTCTGTCACACCAGGAGGATTACTTCCCTTGTGACAGAGAAACCCAGCTGGGCATGGGGTATCTGCTGGGATGATGCCAGTGCTCCTGTGTCCACACAGAACAGGCCCTGACTGCGGCAGTAATCTGGAAGTGATGTGCTTCTGCTGTGTGGCCACCACACATTTAGCCAGTATTCATTGAGGATGTGTTGTATGTCAGACACTGGGCTGGGCCCTGGGATTCCACACAGAGCAGGACAGACATAGGCCCTACACTCATGGAGTTTCCCTGAAACAGGGAGACAGGTGCTCCGTGAATGTCGTGGGACTGAGGAGCTAATGATAATGAGAGGAGGGCTGTGATTTTGCTCGGAGGATCACAAGGAGCTGCCCCGGGCGATGCCCTTTCAGCTGAGCCCAGGAAGGAGGGGATGTGGGGGCAGGAGCTGCCTGCAGGAGTGGCTTTAGGTGGGCGGCCACCAGGCTGCAGGGAGGAGCTGACAAGAGTCCGTGTGGGGAGCTTAGAGGGCAAGGAGGAGGTGGGTCGAGTGGTGAGGGTGGACCCCGGGGGGCTGTGGGTCCTGCTGAGGGAAGTCAGCAGCCCCTCGGGAGGCTCCAGGCCAGGAGGGACTCTGCCGCCCTCTGGTGGACACTCAGGAAAATGTAGAAGAAAAAAATCAGGATAGGTTTAATTCAGCATGATCATTAAGCATTGATCATGTTTGCTCCACATTTTAAATTCTACAGATCTCTCACGCAAGCCCTTCTCTAGTCTACCTCCAATGAATCATCAAAATCGGATTTGCGGTCTTATGTCAGGCCAAGTTCTGTGTGCACTTTGGGGGAATCTGCACAGTATTCACACCTGAAGGCTGGCTGGAACGTGTGTTATGGGTAGAAGGGAAGATTCATGTCCATGTATCTCACAAGAGCTAGAGTGTTTGAGTGGATAAGTCTCCACCTGACCCCAAAAGTCCTCAGAACAAGGGAGCAGAGCATGAAGAAATCAGAATCCAGGGGTGGGGCTGGGGCTCTGTGCCTCCTCCTCCTCCCTCTCTCTCTGGGGAGTTCTCCCTTATCTCCCTTAGCAGAATTCCTGGGTCTCCTTGTATGAAGAAAGATGGTGGGTCCTTACAGACCCACCCAGAGTGTTTTAGCAGAGACATCAGGTTTCAGTGTCAGGGGCACCTGTCACCCCTCAGTTCTCCCCACATCCCTCCTCAGAGACAGATATAAATGTAGCTACTTCTGCTCACTTTTGATTTCCATTTGCATGGAATGTTTATTTCTACCCCTTTACCTTCAGTCTGTTAGGATCTTTATGAATAAGTAGAGTTTCTTGCAAGCAGCATATGCTTGGATCATGTTTTTTAAATCTGTTTCACCAATCTGTATCTTTTAAGTGGAGCATTTAATCCATTTACATTCAAGGTTCATATTGACATGTGAGGTTTTCTTCCTGTCATAATGATAATTGTCAGTTACTTTGTAGCTTTTTTTTTTTTAATGGACTTTTCATTTCCATGTTTAGAACTCCTTTGAGCATTTCTGATAGGAGCAGTTTAGAGGTGACAGATTTCCTCAGCATTTGCTTCTGGGAAAGACTTTATTTCTCTATTTTGAAGTTTATTCTTGCAGGATAAAAAAAATTCAAAGTTGATGTTTATTGCTGTTTTTTCTTTAAGTATTTTGAAAATAGATTCTCAATCCCTTCTGGCTTGTAGGGATTCTGCTGAGAAGTCTACTGCTAGTCTGATGGGGTTTCCTTTACAGGTGATTAAACACTTTTCTCTTGTGATTTTCAAATTTTTTCCTTCATGTTGACCTTAGACAGTCTAATAACTGTAGTTGTGGTGAGGTCCTTCTTGCGATCTACCTGCCTGGTGTCCTTTAAGCCTTTTCTATCTGAATGCCTAGATGTCTTAGTAGACTAGCTAAGTTTTCCTCAATAGTTTCCTCAAATAGGTTGACCAAACTTTATGGTTTTTCTTCTCCCTCAGAAATACCTATAATTCATAGGTTTGGATGTTTTACTTAGTCCCATGCCTATCAAAGGCTTTGTTCACTTTTTAATTCTGTTTCTTTATTTTTGTCTTAATAGATTAATTCTAAATACCTGTCTTCAAGTTCTGAGATTCTTTCTTCTGCTAGGTCTGGTCTGTTGTTAAAGCTTTCAACTGTATTTTGTAATTCCTTCAATGACTTTCTTTTTAATTTCCAGAAGTTCCAGTTGTTTGTTTATATCTATCTCTCTGGTAAATTTCTCATTCGTATCCCGAATTGATTTTCTGATTTCTTTGTATTAGTTTTCATATTTATCTTGGATCTTATTGAGCTTCTTGAAAATCAGTATTTTGGATTCTTTATCTGGTATCTTAAAGATTTCATTTTCATTAGAATCTATTGCTGGATAGTTTGTGTGATCTTTTTGGAGTGTTATTATAACATCCTGTTTTTTTATACTTCGAGAATTGTTACACTGGTTCCTTCTCATTTGTAGAAATTGCCAATTCTTTTTATTTTTGAATTTACTTTTTGCATTGATTGAATTTTTTTTTCTTGAAGATACTATTATATGTTGAGTAGGGTCATTTGGCTTTCCTTCTGGGTGCTTTCAGTGTCAGAGACTCTCTATGAACTCTTTGGTTATAGATAGCCTTAACAGGTGGCTTTTTCAAATGCCAGTGACTGCAGCAGTGCATTGAAGCAGAAGGGGGTTGCTCATGCTCCCAATCCAGGAGAATTCATTTGGCATCTGCCTTCTTCCCACTCCTTAGTTATCAAGACTAAGCGACCAGGATTCTGAATTTGGGGACAGGCAAGTTTATTTGTGGAGGCCAGTGACAGACAATGCCACCAGGGCCTCGGTGAAGAGGGCAGGAAGGCTCAGGATACTGGGGGTTAAGTGAAATCACACCCATGATCTACAGCACCCATGGATGCTCCTCCGTTGCTCACCTTTCTGTTGGTATCAGATGGGCACATCTGCTGTGCCTTCACAGAAGGACACAGGATAGGAGCTGTGCATGGCCTTCATCCCTGGAGCTGTGTGAGGACAGCAGGTGGGGAAGATCATGGGTCTTCCTGGGTCCTGAAGGACCAGAACATTCATCACATACACTGACCTCATAGATGGGAATGGCTGCCCTGGGGCTGGGCCGGCGGGGCCTGGGCAGGGGAGAGAGGACATCAGGGAACAGGGAGGAAGGGTATCCAGGCCCAGCCTGGAAGGTTCTTGTCTCTGACCGTCCTGGACTTACTTCCCTGCATCTACCTTTGGTCACTTCTCCTCAGCAATGATCAGCTCTGCATCCTGAGCTCAGTCTCTCAACCTGGACACAGCACCCCAGTCCCTGTCCTGGATGCATCCACCCCATGTCCTGATAACCCAGGACCCATTGCTTCTAGGGTAAAAAGGGTCCAGGAGAGGGAAGCTGAGGAAAGACCTGAAGAAGTCACATGTGTCCTGGCCAGAGGGGAAAAACCATCTGCTGCTGAACCACAGGAATGCTGACCCAGGAAAGAGACGGAGGACCCAAGAAAGCAGTCAGACCACCGGGGTTAGCCTGACAGGAAGGGTCAAGGCCCCTGAGGGAAAGCAGGGGAATCCCGAGGAACAGAGGGAGAGCCCAGGGCTGGCTGCAAGTGCAGGACACTGGGGGACCACATGTGTCTTGGATTCTCCCTGAACTCAGTGTCCCTGCCATGGCCAGACCCTCTGCTCAGGCCTGGACATGCTGAAATGGGACAATGGCCTTGTCCTCTCTCTTCACCATTTGGCAAGAGATATAAAGGACATTTCAGGACATGCTGTCCTGGCAGGCCCAGGTTCTGTGTCCCACACCTCAGGGACTGCAGTTACTGCATCAGCCATGGTGGGTGCTGACCCCGCCCAGCCTGTCCAGGCCCTTCCACTCTCCACTGTGTGACCGTGCCCAGGACCACTCCTCAGATCCTGAGCCTGCAAATCATCCCCTTCACTGGGTGGGTGGATTCAATAAACAGTGAGCCCCTGTCTAGCCCCCAGATCCACCTCCATCACCTTCCTGTTGGGCATCATCCCACCTTCCCCAGCACTAAAGAGCATGGGGAGACCTGGACAGCTGGGTTTCTGCATCATGAAGAAAATAAAACCCCAGGCTTGAATACCCAGGGCTCTGTGTGTGAAGCTGACAGACTTGAGACAGCAGAGGTCAGCACTGGGGAGGGCGGGTCCTCCCAGGGGACAGGGTGCACCAGCCCCGATACTGAAAGGGCCTCCCCAGGACAGCGCCATCAGCCCCACCCGAGAGCTTTGCCAAACAGCAGTCAGAGGAGGCTGTGGCAGTGGCTGAGCTCCTGCTCCAGGCCCCAACGGACCAGACCAACAGCACAACTCAGTCCTTCCCCAAAGTTCCAGGTGCTATCTAACCTTAGAGCCATCAGGGTAGATAATAGCTCAATTTCTCAAACAGGCCAGTTTCAATCACATGACAATGACCTCTCTGTTCTCATCCTTCCCAAAATAGGACCCTGATTCTCCCCCATCAGGGATTTCTCCCTTGTCCGTGAGCCTTTCCTGCCCACTATGATCTGGGCAATCCTAACACACACCTCCCCTCTGGTGACACATCAGGATCCCTCACTGTCAAGCAGTCCAGAAGAACAGAAACTTGGGCAGTGCCCACCTCAGCTTCACCCTTCCTCCCTCACAGGGTTCAGGGCTAAGAACAAATGGCAGAGGCCAGTGAGCTCAGAGATGGTGACAGGGCAGTGACTCAGGGGCAGATGCCTGGAGCAGGAGCAGGTGGGGACACAGGGAGAAGGTGATGCAGGAAGAGAAACCCAGAAATGGGCAGGAGAGGAGGACACAGGCTCTGTGGGGCTGCAGCCCAGGCTGGGACTGCGAGTGCAAAGCCATCTCAGCAAGTAAGGCCAGGTCCCATGAACAAGAGGGGGAGCACGTGACTTCCTTCCTCAGTGACCCACTCTAAGTATGGGGGGGGATTCCATGCCCCGTAGAACCAGCTGGCCAGTGTTCAGCTGGCCGGGGTTCAGCTATCCAGGGGTTCCCCAGGATAGGAGCACCCAAGTGTCCCCACCAGGCAGGTGACTGATAAACAGGCATGCAGGGCCCTCCTGGGCTAGGCTCTCCCTCTGTTCCTTGGGATTCCCTGAAGAGCATCCAGAATCCAACCACATCTGCTCGGTGGGCTCTGGGGAATCCATGTGAAGGCAGGAGCTTGTGTTGCTGGGAGGAGTCATGGCATGTGCTGGGGGCACCTGAGAGAAGCCTGGGGGCGGGCAGGACCTGGGCTGAGGAGGCATAGGAGCCCAGCTGGGAAGAGGAAGGCCAGGAGAGGCTGCCCCAGCAGCGAGGGTGATAGGAACAGGGGAGGCTGTGGGAGTGGCACATAGTGGTCTCTGCCGAGTTCCCACCCATGGTCACCACCTGGGGACACTGCCCAAGAAGGGGTGCTTTTACCCAGCCAGATGCCACTGGTTCTGCCCATATCCTGCCCTCCCTGCTCCAGCCACTCTGGGTCTTTCTCCACATGCCCTGGACAGCCCTGGCCTGGACCTGTTCCCTGAGAGGTGTTGGGAGAAGCTGAATCTCTGGGGACACCCTCATCTGAGTCTGAAAGGCACATCAGGAAACATCCCTGGTCTCCAGGATGGGGCGGTGAGGACAGGGCCCCCACTCCTCCCTTTGCCACTGAGAGGGTTGGCTCTGGGTGGTCACTTCTGCATCTGTCCCAGTCACCCTGAAACCACAGCAAAGCCCCAGCCCCAGGCCCTGCAGGTGTACCACACGTACACCTGTACCCAGGGGAGGCCAATTCTCTCTTCCTGGGAGACCAGGCCTCAGGGCTGTGCCTGGGGCAGATGGAGGCAGCACATACCTGTCCTTGAAAACTCAGGACCTTGAAGGTCTCTGCTCTGTGAGGCAGAGCAAAGATCCTTCTGATCCTTCTGTCCCGAGGTAAAAGCAGGTCTTGCCCCTCCTCTGACCTCCTCCTCCTTCCCAATATCAAAAAACAAATAGGGGTCTCAAATCTCATCATCAAACCTTAATCCACCCACATGAGAAAGCCTAAAACTCAATGGATTGACACCACCAAGTGTTGAAACAGCTAGACATGGAGATGTTGCTTGTGGAAACTTAGATGTGTTCATCTATCAGGCAGGAGAATCTGTAAAATTCCAGCACGGTTCAGAAGAATCAAAAGTATCACAGTCCAAATGTGCAACAGTTTGGATAAAACTGTGGTGCATTCAAACTGAGGGATATTGTAGAACGTGAGAAAGGAATGGATTGCTGCTGCTCACAGCATGGGTGATCCCACACACAGAGCTGAAAGAAAGGAGCCAACAGAGAATAGGAAATGATCACCAGGCCAGGTGCCCTGGCCTGTAATCCCAACACTTTGGGAGGCTGAGGCAGGTGAATCACCTGAGCGTAGGGAGTTCAAAACCAGCCTGACCAACATGGAGAAACCTCGTCTCTACTAAAAATACAGAGTTAGCTGGGTGTGGTGGCACATGCCTGTAATCCCAGCTACTTGGGAGGCTGAGGCAGGAGAATCACTTGAACCCAGGAGGCGGAGGTTGCAGTGAGCAGAGATCATGCCATTGCACTCCATCCTGGGGCAACAAGAGTGAAATTCCATCTCCAAAAAAAAAAAAAAGGAAAGAGAAAGAAAGAGAGAGAGAAAGAGAGAGAGAGAGAGAGGGATAGAGGGAGGGAGGGAGGGAGGGAGGAAGGAAGGAAGGAAGGAAGGAGAGAGAGAGAGAGAAAGAGAGAAAGAAAGGGAAAATGATCACTAATTCCATCTCCGTAAAGTTTCCAAGAGGAAAGCCCAGCTCTGGTGCTAGAGATCAGAATGGAGGTGACATGTGCCTTGCAATGGCGGTGAGGGCACGGGAGTGTCACTTGGTGCACGGAATGTGCTGTATCTTCATCTGGGCTGGGCTTTCACGAGCACATGGGAATGCAGACATTACCGCTATGTTCATTTTACTTCACAAAAAAAGAAGTATAAAATCAGCCAGGCGCAGTGGCACATGCCTGTAATCCCAGCACTTTGGGAGGCTAAGGCAGGCAGATAACTTGAGGTCAGGAGTTTGAGACCAGCCTGGCCAACATGGTGAAACCCCATCTTTACTAAAAATACAAAAATGTGCCCCATGGTGGTGGGTGCCTGTAATCCCAGCTACCTACAAGGCTGAGGCTGGAGAATTGCTTGAACCCAGGAGGCAGATGTCACAGTGAGCCGAGATCGCGGCACTACACTCCAGCTTGAGCAACAGAGTGAGACTCCATTCCCCCCCCGCAAAAAAAAGAAGTATAAAATCTTTTGAGGTTAAACAAACAAACAAACAAAAGCACAAAACAAACACCAGCTCTTATCAAATTTGCACAACTCTCCCAGAGAACAGGAAAGGAAGAATACTCATTAACTCATTTTTTTTTTTTTTTTTTTTT
>PVKV010037213.1:0-15024 GCA_004027835.1 Alouatta palliata
TTTCACACATAGTACTTTCCAAAGTGGAAAGTCTCTCTCTCTCTCTATATATATATATATGTAATCTCTCTCTCTACATAATATATATATAAATTGATTCTCTCTCTCTAAAGAATTAATTTTATATATATAATATATATCATATATACATATATAATATATATTTTATATTATTTACATTATATATATTATTTATATTATATATAATTACTTATATTATATATAATTACTTATATTATATATTATATATATGACTACCACATATAGGGATGACTTTGGGTTGACTTTATTATTAATTGTTTTAGTTTTCACCAGCTAAATCATTATTCAGTCTCTCTATATTACCTGTTTTTCCATTTTTTGAATGTTAAATTAAGGAAACTGGGACTAAAAGAATCAATTATCATGGTATTTGTGTATTTTAACCATCTTCAAAACTAGAGGCCATGCTACTAATGAATCCAAAGATAAGTAGAAGCCCCAACCTTTCCTGGCTCAAGGCTCAACACTAATAAGAACAAAAATGCTGGTGCTACCATCTGGAGCAGCAGCATTACAGCATAAAACTGCAATCCACTCTCAAATTAATTTGTACTTGGTGAAATGTGAATAATCACCTCCTCACTTTAACCAACAGATATAAGAAGGAACATGCTTTTTTGCAATAGCAAAAAAAAAAAAGAAAGCAAAACAATAGTATATATTAATTTTCATTGTTATTGTATTTATCACTTCTATCATACATTATGAAATTAAAAGATATATTAAAAAGCAAAAATAATACAACCCATAGTCAAAACAAATACATTCCAAAACACTGATTACCCAGGTATTGGAATTGAAAAATTATAACCCAAAGAAAAAGATGGAAATAATAAACAAACAGATGAGGAATATCTGAAGAGAACTGAAGCCTATAAAAATCAATCAAATTGAAATCCTGGCACTGAATAATTCTAGACTAAGAATTTATACAGTTAGACATCTATATGACATATATGTTAAATTGTAGAACAAGTAGAAAAGAGAAAATAAAGCATAAAAATTATATAGGAGGAAAAATAACACCTAAATAAGATGTAAATAGGAAACTTCTGAAAGCTGCCAGAGCTAAAAGACATATAACATGAATTCAACAATGATAAGAGTGACACCAGAATTCTTGTCACAAATAATGCAAACTGAAAGACATAGTAAGGCATTGTAAAGTTGTGAAAAAGAAAAAAAAAAGAAAAAAAGGAAAAAACCTATTCATCTTAGATTTTTTAACCTTGAACTTTAAGAAGATAAGAAGAAAAGATTTTGTCTTACTAATAGATTTATTTTTTTTAATCACTGTGAAATGTCTCTTTTTTCCTCTGGTAATTTTCTTTACACTAAAGCCTATCAGATATTAATATAAGAACTTTTTAAATTAAATGTTTCAATGGTAAATCTGTTTTCATGCTTTTACTTTAAAACATTCATGTTGTTGAAAATCAGGTGAGTTTCTCAAATTCGTAGAGTTGGATCAAGTGTTTTATCAATTCTATTTATTTTAGTTTTCTGATTTATGTATTTGGACCAAATGGCAGATATTAATATTTAGATATATCTGTATTCATTATTTCTGTTATTTGGTAGATAAAAAAATATATTCAAAGAAATTCAGTGATTTGTCCCAAATTCTATACATAAGATATAAAAAAATCATAATATATTCTTAAATTCTGAGTCCAAGTAAAATAATTTATAGTTTATTCTTCAGAACTTCCACATTATAACACTGTGTGAAAGGACATTTGTATAAATGGAATCAATTCTAAGAATTCTAGAAAACATACAGTTAATATACAATTGTTTTTATTCTAGGATGTAATAGTTATTTGAAAGATGAGAATAATATTTTGTGTGCCCTCATCAGCCTGTAAAATTTAATCTTTTTGTATATTTACAGACATTACCTTCACATCAGTCTTAAAGATGCTGACATATTATTTGAATCCTAAAAATTTTTAAGGATTGTATAACATTGTACTTCTGGAGATTTTTCTTTTAGGGTGTAGGTGATTTTTTTCACATCTCCAGAAGCAGGCCACTGTCATATTAACACCTATTTCAAAGATAAACGTTTATCACTATTTTAATTTTTGAAAACTGTGGTAATTACAATAAGGGTTTCAAAACCAACTATAATCTTTTAACCTTAGCTTGCAAGTTTTATTACCACAAGTGACAGCATATTTTAGATATATAATTGAAATGACTGTACACTCACACAACCACAGGGAAGTACAGCAATACTGAGTGGCTGGATAACCCAAAACCATTTTCTTCCACATGCTTGACATACTGTCTTGTTGCATTTCAAACGTTTGAATGCAGCCAGGGAGTTCTACACACACCAAGGGTTTTTTCAATATTCTTACTGTTAGGATTCTGGACTGTTACCAAGCTATGAAATAGCTTAATGGGAGTGAAGTGATGAAGTCACTCACAGAGAATAGCCCCATTATCTTCCTTTCTTGAAATGTAGTGGTTATAAAATTAGTAAAATAATTCAGATGGGAAAGATTGTCTCTCTTCAACACACAACAGGTAGTTTGACTCCCAGGGATGTTAACCATTTGTATTTGCAATTACACATAATTAATGGAACTTTCCTTTTCCTAGTCCTTGGATGTTTTGAGTTAAGAAAAATTAGGAGTCATAAAAAACTAGAGTATAAACATTGTTATTTAAAAAAAATATCTAAAGTTAATATTTGTTAAATTCTGCTTTTGAAGTTTTGTCCATGAATATACTAGTAATTACCATACAGTCCATTTCTCTTTAAGTTTGATCCATTCATTTTAAAACTCTGAATATTTTTGAGTCTCCATGCAATTTTTGAAACTTATGTAGAATGTTTGTAAGTAGAACATTTTATTATAAAGTATTTGTTGTTATGATATTATGACTACTGCAAGTACTTTGAAGTGTATTCAATATGTGAAATTGTTTTATTTTAAACAATTAATGGCATTACCTGTATATCTCTATAAGCAAAGAAATTTGAACTATTTTTTCAATGCACGCTTTTTGTAAATAATGCAATTAGATAATCAATCTTCATGTGAAAGTTCACCAGAGAAAGAATTTTATTAAATATTGTGAATGTCAATATCATTTAAGCCAGGATAAGGAAATTGCAGACTTTAAGGTGGCCCTTAGACTTCCATGCTAAAATATCTTTCTGACTCAGTGAGATGATTAAGTGTGCTATACTTTCCCATGCCAATTCATAAGTTAATCCAACGATTATCATAGTAATTAGGCTTGTAGTTAATATTAATTTTATAGTATTAAAAATGCAAAGCCTTTAGCCCCATAAGGGAAAAATGTCCTAAATGCCAGTTAAGAATAACACTTATAAGTTAGAGGTAATTACAGAGCAACTTTCTCCATAAAGATTAATAAAAAATATTGTGAAATTTGTTCAGACAACTAGATTCATATTTTAGTTTTCCAAATAAAAGGTACCATGTTCTTTTCATTCAGTACTTAGTCAACAAATACAATTACATCCTGTACCTTTGAAGGATAATCTCTGTGAATCCACTCACAACTTCCATTTATCTTTTCTGATGCCCCTGAGCTTTTTCCCCCTCATCTCAGATTTCAAAAGGGCATAATGGACATTTGCTTTCTAACTCTTGAGAGAGTTCTTTACAACTCTGTTTGCCTGCCTTCTACTCAAAATGCTTAAAGACTTTGAGACTGAAAAATTATTCTGTCTTACTTATCATGTGCTCCAAAATATTTTTACACAAACTGTTGTTGCTCAAAAAAAGTTGGTTAAATTGATACGAAAGACTTATTTAAATGCCTTTTCTGAGAGTCAAGAAAACAATTAGTAAAACAAAGTAATTGTCAAATTTAATTTTATCGTTTAGTAAGAGTCACCTTATTACAATGTTTGTGAATAATTCCCAAAGAGTGTTGGCAATAAACCACTTCTATTAATTATACAGTTCTTATCAGCAAAGACTGCAAGCGTGTCCCCAAAGACACACATGATTAAACTGAGAGCTGCCATGTCTAATTATGATTATAACAACAACAATTTTGAAAGAATTGATTTCAATATTGTTAGTCCCATTGAACTTAGATGTTTTAAATAAACTGTACTAATTAATACCATTGTATAGAATTATAGTTAATAAATATTTTGAGACATCTTCATGTCGATTATTTTAGAGCTTGAGAGGAATCTCAATAACGTAACAGAGGGCAGATTAATAAGAAGATAATTTTTTAAAAAGAATGAGGCCTAATATTATAACAAAATACCATGCTTACATCAGATAATCTAGCTTTTGTCTTAAAAACCTCTTATTCTTAGATGAGGCTATTCAAAAAAACATTTCACTCATTTATTTCCTCCTGGTCTTCTCTTTCCTTTTCTTCTTGTCTCTGGCTTATTTTATGTTTGTGTGTGTGTATATATAATGTTTGGTAACAAATTATAGTATTTACTAATTTCATCTTGAAATTGCTAGTTTGTGTACATACAAGCACTTAGATGAACAACTTATTTTTTCAATTGATTATGCTGGAATTTTATTAATTTGCCAAACATCAAAATCAAATGAATCCAAAGTAAACAGAAAAAAAAATAGAGCAGAATTCAAAGAAATTAAAAACAGGAAAACTATAGACAAAATCAATGAAACTGAAAGGTGGTTCTTTGTAATAATCATGAATAGGTAAGGCTCTAGCCAAAATAGCCAAGGAAAGAAAAGACATGAATTTCTAACGTCAGCAACAAGAGAGGACATCACTACAGATGCTCCTGAGAATTATAATGATAGTAAATATTATGAACAACTCTTATGCCCACTAATTTAACAACCTAGATAAAATTGACCAATATCTTGAAAGAAAAAATGCCACAAAAAGAAATATACATTCTAAATAGGCCGATACATATTTAAGAAATTAAATCGACAATTAATAGCCTTCCAAAACAGAATGCAACCGATGCAGATGGGTTCACTGGTAAATTCTACCAAACATTTAAGGAAGATATGGTATCAATTTTTATCTACAATGTCCTCCAGTAGACAGAAACAGAGGGAATATGTCCTAACTCATTCTACAATACCTTCACAAAAACATTAAAAGAAAGAAAAACTACTATTTTTCTCACAAATATACATGCAAAAATACTTAACAAAATATCAGCAAATCAAATATAATGTATAAAAAGTATTATACACTATCAACAAGTAGAATTTATTCAGATATGATTCATCATTCAAAAAGCAGTTGAAATAATTTATCATCAATAGACTAAAGAAGAAAATTCACATGATCATCATAATAAAGATAAAAAAGATTTGAGGTAATTCTAAACCTATTCATAATAAAAACTCTCAGTAAAATAGGAGAGGGAAAGTTCTTCAGCATGATAAAAATATCTACCAAAAACCTACAGCTATCATCATACTTAATAAGGAGAAACTAGATTTCCTACTAAGATTAGGAATAAGGCAAGGATGTCCCCTTTAACCACTCCTCTTTGACATCATATTGAAAGTCCAAATAATGCAAAGTACAAGTAAAGGGGAAATAGTGTATACTCATTGGAAAGATAGAAATAAAACTCTTTGTTTGCAGATGGCATGATCATCTATGTAAAGAATCTGGAACCAATAATCAGTTAAATCAAGGTTGCAGGATACAAGAGTTAATACATAAAAGTCAATCGTTTTTCTGTATTCCAACAACGAACAGGTGAAATTTGAAGTTAAAAACATAATTCCACTTAAATAAACTCTTATAAAAATGAAATACTTATGTATGAATCTGACAAACATGTATAAGATATATATGAGAAAAACTACAAAACTAAATGGCGACATATTCCAGGTTCACAGTCAGAAAGATTCAATATTGCCAAAGTGTAAGTTCTTTGCCGCTTGATCTACATATTCAATCCAATCTCAATCAAAATCTTAGTAAGTTATTTTGTGGATAGCACAAATGGATTGTAAAGCTTATGTAGAGACTGAAAGACCAGAATACAATATAATGTTGAAGGAGGAGAAAAAGTTGGAGGACGAACGCTACCTAATTCAAGATTTAATATAAAGCTAGAGTAATCAAGAAAGCGTGGTTTTGGTGAAAGAATAAACAAATAGCTCAATGAAACAGAATATCAAGCCCAGAAATCCACTCATGAAAATATTATCAGCTGATCTTTGGCAAAGTAACAGAAGCAATGCAATGGAATAAATACAGCTTTTTTTTTTTTTTTTTTTTTTTTTTTGACAAATGGTACAAATGGAACAACTGGACATCCATACAAAGAAAAAGAAAAAAAAAAAGCCAGACCCAGGTCTTACAGCCATCACAGAAATTAACTAGAAACAGATCACAAACCAAACTTGAAATTAAGAAATTAAACTCTTAGAAAATAACAAAGGAGAAAATCTATATTACCTTGGGTTTGGCAATGACTTTTCAAAAATGACACCAAAGGCACATCCATGAAAACAAGAATTAATAAGTTAGACTTAATTAAATATAAAACATTTTACTTTAAATGCAAAGAAAATAAAGCCAAATAAAGTAGAGTAACTAATCAAAGACTTTTAGTGCCTTGGCCAGTAGACCCAAACCTGCAGCAAATTAATTAACTGAATTGTAATATAAGGTGAGAGTTAAAAATGAGCATTGCATATATAAAGTCAAAATCTTACAATCTTTGTAAATATTTGTCACAATGTCTTTCTCAATTTTTATATACCAAATGTCTATTTAACTATAGTTATTTACTTTCATAATTAGTAACATTTTCTATTTCAATGCGTAGGCGATAAATTCATATCATACCTGATAAAAATCTTTCCATAGCTCTCTTTACACAACCATAGCTATAGATCTTCTTACTAAATTTTAGTTTTAATCAAACTGAACAAAATCCCTCACATACACATTTCATCTCTCTAGTCAGTGTTTGGAGCCTACATAAGACCTTTCCCCCAGTATATTAATCCTCCTAAAATCCGTACTTTCCAGTAAGATTTCTGCTCATAACAACTCAAATCCCTCTGCCACCATCTAATATTTTCCCTCAGCCAGAATTCAGCTAGTCCTCTTCTGAATTCCCAAAACACTTTAGATCAATATCTGTATACTGCTGTATATTGTTTTGTATTATTTGTTATAGTCTTATGTTAAGTCTGTCCTTATTTTCACTTTCCACGCTCTTCAAGAGCAGATGAAGTACATGTTTTTGTGTATATTTATATGTCCTACTTCCAGCAACAGGCTTCATATACATTAGGTGGAAGAAAAGAAAAAAGATGTGTGTACTGCACATAGGAGCTGGTATTTGAGTCACTGCCAAAATGGGTTTTCTGTCAAAGTAAGGCTTAAATGATAAAGCCTCAAATATATTTTCATTTCCTAAGGAGATGGCCCTTTCAGGGAAGAAATATGTTACTTTCTCACAAAAGAACAATCACTAATAATTCTCAAATACAAATGTACTAGAAAACATCCTATTTATTTTAAACCTAAGTGTGAGATTAGATTACTGTTCTTAGTATGTTTGACCCAAAAATATTCAAATCTAAAGAAATCAACTCTCTACCCTCATTCATCCTAAGGTTACTTTCCCCTCTGGATACCATGATGCTCTGAAGGCCTTGTTCTATAGGAAGTAATGTTTGTATGCCAATTATTGGAAAAGAATGCCAACTTTAACATAAGTAGAGAAAGAAGAGTGTAGCAGAAAGAAAGCTAGATTTTAAATCAAAGATAATGGCTAACCTGTTACACTGTGCTGGGTTGGGTAGGGATTCTGTGTTTTTATGTGTGTCGGGGTGGGATTTTTGTTTTTAAAGAAACACTCAGGATCATCCAAAATATCTTTTTTTAATTTTTTTTAAATTTTTTATTTTATTTTATTTATTTATTTATTTCTTAATATATATACTTTTTATTGCATTTTAGGTTTGGGGGTACATGTGAAGAACATGCAAGATTGTTACATAGGTAAACACATGGCAGTGTGATTTGCTGCCTTCCTCCTGGAGGGGATCATCCAAAATATTAAAAAAATACATATAAAAGTCATCAATACAGTCTCCTGCTCAAATTTATTCACATATTAATTGATTTAATAACTTCTCGTGGGTAAGAAGGTGTGTAGCGTGCTTGTATGTGCCAAAGTATTAGTCAAAACAAAAATGGGACACAGTGCTGTCTGTTAAGCTACAAGCACCATTTATTCCTAATGTCCTTTTCATTTCATAGACCATTTTGTATTCTTTTTTTTTTTTTTTTTTTTTTTGGTGCTCTACACGTTCAGAGAAACTTCTCTAGTAACACACTATAGAAATGATCCCTGAAAGTATAGTCTGACCATTTTGTATTCTTCTGACATACTACTGTTTCACTGAGTAACTAAATCAAATAATAAATTATATGTGAGATGAAAGTAAAGATTTGGATGTTAAATCAATCAAATAATTCTACAACAATCTATATAACATTTTGAGAAATTAACATATGGTCTGGACAAGTCACAAGACCGACTAGATTGCATGATTATCCCATTTATGGACAGAAGGTAATCAATTTTACTTTTTAGTACATTAGGTAATATTTGTATACAAGAATATCTCATTGAAGTCATGCTTATTTTTGTTTCTTACTTCACTAACTCATATATGTTTTAAAAGGTGTTAAATCTTTTCTTTTTTAATCATCATTAGACTCCCTGTTATCTCGGTACTAAAGGAATTGCTCTGTGCTATATATTGAACTTTGCTGTCAGGTGATGATAAAAGAACCCTTGAAAAGGTAAAGAAAAACCAAAGACAGATAAACAATAGGGGTGAACACAGGAGAAATATAATGATTTAAGGCCATCATAACTTACTAATTTAGACCTAAACATCAATAAACGCTCAATGCCCTGGAAAGAGTTCTTAATCCAGTGTTTCCAAAGCTATGTATGATGTGCTATTTTTTAGTAGATGACAAAATAGCACATTGTATTTCTCCTGTGAAAGAAGTGGTGAAAGAAAAAGGTGGGAGTAGAAAAATAAAGTAGAAGCAGGAAAAAAAAAAAGTACAATTAAATATGTTTCAGTCTGAATTTATTTTGCATCTGTTCTGTGCCAGATGCTATGTTAATTGCCAAAAATAAATAAATAAAAATTTTGTTATAATCCTTATCCTCCAAAAATAATGTAGTCAAAGAACATGGTAATAATAATGATAATAACAATATTAATAATGAAAAGAAGTATTTTATGCAATAGATCCTAGAGCAAAAGATTGTAGGGATGTCCTTAAAATGCAAAAATTAACGTGTGACTTTTCTTTCAATTTGTTTTTAAACATATCATAATACTTACAAGAATAAAGCTCAGGTTTAACATATCATAAATTACTAGAATAGACATAGAAGTCAATAAAAGCTTAATGACCTAGTTAAAATCTCCCACCTGTGAGGAGAAAGCTGTAGTGCTATTTTTCAGGAGGTGACAAAATGGCACAATACCTTTTAAAGATGAGAGAAGACTTGAAATTCCTGACATGGAGTGTGCATGTGTGTAAGTATGACCTCACATCACAAATAATACGGTAGTGGCTCATAGAACAGGCTACGAAGTTGATTCTGTATCTTTTAGTTTTATATCATCCCTTTGCCCAATGGTTTTGTAAAAAAAAAAGTTGGAAATAGACTTTTAGATCCATTTATATGTACATTTTATTGGGAAAGTTTCAGTCAGAAGGAATTTAACAACTAAGTGCCATGAATCCAGCATCTACCTTAAGTCTTGTTTTATTTATTTATCTACTTACTTTTCTTTTCTCAAATTTTACATTGCGGAGAGGCAATGTCCTTATGTTACTTTATACATGATTATTTAGGCACACTCAGACAATTTTGTGTTCCATAATCTAAAAATTAAATGATTATTTAATTTTCAATATCACAAAATTGATCCAAGAGATATAAACTAATTCTGTATGTCATACAAATAGTTGATAGTAGTTAGAATTTGTACCTGATTACAGTGCCCCATGTTTATCATTGTAAAGCTAGGTTTTAAGAAAGTAAAAGAAGACAGGAGTTTTTTATTAGAAGTAGAAGATAAAAAAAAAAAGGCATGTCAACGAAAGTATGAATATTTCACATTCTATTTTCAACCTTCAGTTTGGAAGGATAATTTCAGTTCCAGAGCTCTCCACAAAACAGACTTGAGCCTTTGTTGCAAAGCGTCATTGATCAATTTCTTTCTTTGTTCAATCCTGCTTCAGAATTCTAGTTTCTAAAAGCATTCTGTAATAAAATTCTTGCATACAAATTTCCATCTCAGAATTTATTTGCTAAGGAACACAATCTGTGACAAAGTTGAACTTCAGAAGTATTTCTTGCAATCATTGGAGGCATATAGTCTGTTGAGGGCTATGAATTTGTCCTGGAAACAATTTGTATGGTGGTTTGATTTTTTTTCCATCATTGGTCAGCATATCAAGTATAAAAGTTGAAGTTAAATCACTGAGTGAAGCTAAAATAGGAATATAAACAGAATTTTAACATGGAAGTAACACAGAGTTTATACTGAAGATGTGATAGGAAATAAGTGATGTTTGTCAAGGTCTGTTCTCCTATCATGGTGTGGAAGGCATTCTTAAATATCAGGCTCAACAAAATTAATGTGTATTAAGTTGGCTGCCATTGCCACTTCATTCTCACAGGTGTTGGTGCTTGCCAGAATGTCATGCAAACCTTGGTCAAAGGAAGGCTTGAAAATCACAAACTGCAACTTAAAAAGAAATTATTATTTGAGGACAAAAATTGGAAGGCAATAGACTACGGTTGCCTAGAAGTACACTCACCTAGGTGCTGTGAACGTTTGGCAATATTGTGTGTAGCGGAGGTACTAACTGGTGCTTGAGCAGATGTAAGTAGTTTCAATTAGAAGACCTATTCATTTCTAACAGGACCATCCATATCATTCGTTTTCACTGTCTCAGAAATGGCACATACCACGAGATCATAAAGTATCTAGGAGAGTTGCAGTTCTGGAAGAGAAATGAGTATTAGCAACCAAGGAATGCTACAGATGATACTTTGTTGGACGGAGAAATGAAAACAAGTCTATGCAGTCCTGCTCCTATGACAACTAATAAGCAACTGCAATGAAGTTGCAGGATACAGATTAATATAAAAAGCCAATTCCTTTTCTGTATATCAGCAATGATGAAGTGACATTTAAAATAAAAATAAAAACACAATACCGTTTATATTAGCAGCCTCAAATATTAAGTACTTAGGTATAAACCTAGTAAAATAGGTTTAAGATCTATATAAATAAAAGTACAAAACTCTGATGAAACAAATCAAAGAGCTAAATCAGTGGAGAAATAATCCATGTTTATAGATACGAAGACTCAACATTGTCAAGATACAAATTTTTGCAACACAATCCCCAAAATTATTTTGTGGTTACAGGCAAACTGATTCGAAAAACTGCAAGATAAGGTTAAAAAGAGTGAGACTCTGTCTCAAAAAAAAAAAAAAAAAAAAGGCTAGCAAACACAATATTGAAAGAGCAGAACCAAATCAAAGGACTGACACTAATAGACTTCAAGATTTAATGCAAAACTGGTCAGACCTAGTGGCTCATGCCTGGAATCCTAGCCCTTTGGAAGGCCAAGGTGGGGGGATCACCTGAGGTCAGGGTTCGAGACCAGCCTGGAAAACACGGTGAAACTTTTTCTCTACTAAAAATACAAAAATTAGCTGGGCATGGTGGTGAGTGACTGTAATCTCAGCTACTCAGGAGGCTGAGCCAGGAGAATTGCATAAACCCGGGAGGTAGAGTTTACAGTGAGCCAAGACTGATCGCACCACTGTGCTCTAGCCTGGGTGACAGAGCAAGACTCATCGCAAAGACAAACAAACATACAAAAAACAACAAACAAATATTGAATACAAAACTATAGTAATCAAAGCAGTGTGGTATTGGTGAAGAAATAAACAAACAGATCAATGGAACACAATATAGAGCCTAGAATTAGACCCACACAAATATAGTCAACTGATCTTTGAAAAAAGGAACCAAGGCAGTAATACAATGGAGCAAAGATTGTATTTTCTAACAAATTGTTCTGGCACTACTGGACATACACCTACAAAAAAAGGAAAAAAAATTCTAGACACAGAACTTATGCGTTTCACACAAATTAACTCAAAATGATTGACAGATCTAAACATAAAATTCAAAACTATAAAACTTCTAGAAGACAGAATAGGAGAAAATCTAAATAAACATGGGTTTGGTAACAACTGTTTAAATGCAACATCAAAGGCCCAACCTGTGAAAGAAAGAATTGATGAGTTATACTGCATTAAAATAAAAAACTTATGTTGTGCAAAAGATACTACAAAAAATAAAAAAGTCACAAACAGAAAAAAAAATGCAAAATAGATCACCTGGCTATATACAAGGAACTCATAAAACTCAACAAAAAAAAAGAAAAAAAGAACACTTATGTCTAGGTCTTTATTTTGTTTTGAGATGATTTTTATATATGGTATAAGGATCAAGTTTTCTTCTTTCGCATGTTTATATTTAGTTTTCCCAAAACTGTTTATTTAAGAGACTATCCTTTCCTCATTATGTCTTTTTGTTGGTCTTCCTGTTTGACCATATATCCTTGGGTTGATTTTTGGTCTATTTTATTCTATCATAAATGTATTGGTTTTTATGTTGGTGCCATACTGTTTTAATTACTAGAGCTTTGTAATAAATTTTGAGATCAGGAAATGTGATGTCTCCAATTTTATTTTTTCTCTGAAAGTTGTTTTGGCTATTGGAAGTCTTTTCTGTTTCCATTTGAATTTTAGAATGTTTTTTTTTTCTATTTCTGTGAAAAATTTCATTGGATTTTTGGTACAGATTGTGTTAAATCTGTATATCACATTGGATTGTATGGACATTTTAAGAATAATAATTCTTCACATCTACAAGCAAGAATTATATTTTTATTTGTTTATTTTTCAATTTATTTTATTAATGTCTTAAAGTTTTCAATAGACATATCCTTTATCTCCTTAGTAAAATTTATCCCAAGTAGTTTATTCTTTTGAATACTAACATAAGAGGAATTATCTTCTTGCTTTTTTCCTGATAGATGATTATCAGTGTGCTATTTTACTGAATTCACCCACTAATTCTAACTGTTTGTTTGTGTGGGTGTGCTCTTTAGGGTTTTTCCAATTTAGGATGGTATCATCTGCAAACAGAGATAATTTTACTTCTTTCTTTCTGATTTGGATATCTTATATTTCTTTTTCTTGTCTGAATATTATTTTCAGTAGTATCAGTATGTAATTTTTATCTTGTAAGAATGTTGAAGATTGTCAATTGCTTTTTTGCATCTTTTGAGACAATTGTGTAATTTTTATCATTTATTCTATTAATGTGACTTATCATGTTGATTTGCATATGTTAAACCAATCTTTCAGGAATCAGTCTCAGTCATGGTACATATGTTTTTAACGTGTTGTTTAATTTAGTTTGCTAGTATTTTATTGAAGGTTTAGCATCAATGTTTATCAGAGGTATTGGCTTGGAGTTTTCTTGTGGCATCATTGTCTGGCTTTGGTGTCAGGGTGATGCTGGCTTAATAAAATGAGTCTGAGAGTATTCTTTCTACTTGTATTTTTGGAATAGTTACTATACAACTCCTAGAAATAAACATAGGTTAAAAATTTCTCTATTTTGATCTTCACAAGATTTTATTGCTTATCATACCAACAGCTCAGACAACAAAAGCAAAACTAAACTAACGTGGGACTATCTCAGACTGTAAAAATTTTTTTGCACAGAAAAGAAAGCAATCAACAAGTTGAAAAAAAGAAAAAAAAAATTCTATGGTATCAGAGAATATATTTGTGAACCATATATCTGATAAGGGGTTAATAAAAAACATATAAAAGTAACTTACACAACTGACACAATAAACAAAAACAACACAATTTTAAAATGGGCAAAGGACTCAGACTTTTTTTCTGAAGATAACATAAAAATAGCTAACAGCTATATAAAAAGTTTCTGAACATCCCTAATCATCAAATAAATGAAAATAAAAGCCACAGTGTGCCAATTACATCACATCTGTTAGAATGGTTATTATCCCCCCTCCAAAAAAAGATAAGTGGTGGAAAGAATGTATAGAAAAAAGAATGCTTGTACATTGTTGGTGGGGATGTACATTGGTATAGCCATTATGGAAAACAGCAACGAGGTTCTTCAAAAATTAAAGATAGAATTCCCAAATATCTAGTAATATCTCTGCTGAATATATACTCAAAAGAAATGAAATCGGCACCTCATAGAGCTATTTAAAATCCCATGATAATTAAAGCAGTATTCACAATAGCCAAGATATGCAAACAAGCTAAGTGTTCTAAGATGGATGAACAAATAAACTGTGAGAAATATAGATATATTCTCTCTAAATAAAATAGATACATTTTTCTCTTTGTATGTAGAATATATACAAAAAAAGACAGAGAGAGAAAGAGAGAGATGCATACACCATTTCTTTATGTATTCTCTCTATGCATGAGTCCCTTTTTATTCACAGTTTTGTTCTCCAGTTTCAGTTACCTTCAGTCAAAAACATTAAATATCGGATGGTTGTAGATGTGTTGTGTTGCCTCGGAGGCCTCTGTTCTGTTCCATTGGTCTATATCATTGGTACCAGTACCATGCTCTTTTGATTACTGTAGCTTTGTAGTATAGTTTGAAGTCCGGTAGTGTAATGCCTCCAGCTTTGTTCTTTTTGCTTAGAATTGACTTGGCTATGCGGGCTCTCTTTTGGTTCCATATGAAGTTTAAGGTGGTTTTTTCCAGTTCTGCAAAGAAGGTCATTGGTAGCTTGATAGGGATAGGGTTGAATCTGTAAATTACTTTGGGCAGTATGGCCATTTTCACGATATTGATTCTTCCTAGCCATGAACAT
>PVKV010037214.1:0-15021 GCA_004027835.1 Alouatta palliata
CGTGGTGAAACCCCGTCTCTACTAAAAATACAAAAATTAGCTGGGCATGGTGGTACGTGCCTGTAGTCCCAGCTACTCGGGAGGCTGAGGCAGGAGAATTGCTTGAACTCAGGAGGCGGAGGCTGCGGTGAGCCGAGATCGCGCCATTGCACTCCAGCCTGGGTAACAAGAGCGAAACTCCGTCTCAAAAAAAAAAAAAGAAAAGAACTTTCAACCCAGAATTTCATATCCAGCCAAAGTAAGCTTCATAAGTGAAGGAAAAATAAAATACTTTGTGAACAAGCAAGTACTCAGAAACTTCATCAACAGCAGGCCTGCTTTACAAGAGCTCCTGAAAGAAGCTCTTACTAAACATAGAAAGAAACAACCAGTACCAGTCACTCCAAAAACATACCAATTGGTAAAGAGCATCCACACAATGAAGAAACTGCATCAACTATCAGACAAAACAACCAGCTAACATCAAAATGGCAGGATCAAATTCACACATAACAATATTAACCCTAAAAGTAAATGGGCTAAATGCCCCAATCAAAAGACATAGACTGGCAAACTGGATAAAAAGCCAAAATCCATCAGAGTGCTGTATCCAGGAAACCCATCTCACATGCAAGGATACACAAAGGCTCAAAATAAAAGGATGGAGGAAGATTTACCAAGCAAATGGAGAGCAAAAACAAGCAAGAGTTGCAATTATCATCTCTGAAAAAATAGACTTTAAATCAACAAATATCAAAAGAGACAAAGAAGGACATTACATAATGGTAAAAGGATCAATGCAACACAAAGAGCTAATGATCCTAAATATATACACACCCAATACAAGAGCACCCAGATACATAAGGCAAGTTCTTAATGACTTACAAAGAGACTTAGACTCCCACACAATAATAGTGGAAGACGTTAACACCCCATTGTCGATATTAGACAGATCAACGAGACAGAAAATTAACAAGGATATCCAGGACTTGAACAAAGACCTGGACCAAGCAAACCTAATAGACATTTACAGAACTCTCCACCCCAAATCCACAGAATATACATTCTTCTCAGCACCACATGGCACCTACTCTAAAGTTGACCACATAATTGGAAGTAAATCACTCCTCAGCAAATGCAAAAGAATGGAAATCATAACAAACAGTCTCAGACTACAGTGCAATCAAATTAGAATTCAGAATTCAGAAACTAACTCAGAACTGCACAGCTTCATGGAAACTGAACAACTGGCTCTTGAATGTTGACTGGATAAACAATGAAATGAAGGCAGAAATAAAGATGTTGTTCGAAACCAACAAAAACGAAGACACAACATACCAGAATCTCTGGGACACATTTAAAAGCAGTCTCTAGAGGAAAATACATAGCAATAAATGCCACCATCAGAAGCAAGGAGAGATCTAAAATTGACACCCTACCATCAAAATTGAAAGAGCTAGAGGAGCAAGATCAAAAAAACTCAAAAGCTAGCAGAAGACAAGAAATAACTAAGATCAGAGCAGAACTGTAGGAGATAGACACACAAAAAAAATCTTCAAAAAAATCAATAAATCCAGGAGCTGGTTTTTTGAAAAGATCAACAAAATAGACCACTAGCCAGATTAATAAAAAAGAAAACAGAGAAAAATCAAGTAGTTGCAATAGAAAAAGATAAAGGGGATATCACCACAGATTCCACAGAAATTCTAACCATCATCAGAGATTATTACAAACAACTCTATGTACATAAACTAATAAACCTGGAAGAAATGGATAAATTCCTGGACACTTGCATCCTCCCAATCCTAAACCAGGAAGAAGTCGAAACCCTGAATAGATCAATAACAAGTTCTGAAGTTGAGGCAGTAATTAAGAGCCTACCACACAAAAAAAAGCCTAGGTCCAGATGGGTTCACAGCCGAATTCTACAAGACATACAAAGAGGAGCTGGTACCATTCCTTCTGAAACTATTGCAAACAATCCAAAAAGAGGGAATCCTTCCCAAATTATGTTATGAGACCATCAACCTGATACCAAAATCCGGCAGAGACTCAGCAAGAAAAGAAAACTTCAGGCCAATACCCATGATGAACATAGATGTAAAAATCTTCAATAAAATACTGGCAAACCAATTGCAACAGCACATCAAAAAAAGCTTATCCACCATGATCAAGTAAGGATTCAGCCCAGGGATGCAAGACTGGTTCTACATATGCAAGTCTATAAATGTAATTCACCACATAAACAGAACCAAAGACAAAAACCACATAATTATCTCAATTGATACAGAGAAGGCCTTTGACAAAATTCAACAGCCCTTTATGCTAAAAACCCTCAATAAACTAGGTATTGACAGAATGTATCTCAAAACAATAAAAGCTATTTACGACAGATCAACAGCCAATATCATACTGAATGGGCAAAAACTGGAAGCATTCCCTTTGAAATCTAGCACTAGACAAGGATGTCGTCTCTCACCACGCCTATTCAATATAGTACTGGAAGTCCTAGCCAGAGCAATCAGGCAAGAAAAAGAAATAAAGAGTATTCAAATAGGAAAAGAGGAAGTCGAATTGTCTCTATTTGCAGACGACATGATTGTATATTTAGAAGACCCCATCATCTCAGCCCAAAATTTCCTGAAACTGATAAGCAACTTCAGCAAAGTCTCAGGATACAAAATCGATGCGCAAAAATCACAAGCATTCCTATACACCAATAACAGACTTAAAGAGAGCCAAATCAAGAATGAACTGCCATTCACAATTGCTACAAAGAGAGTAAAATACCTAGGAAGAATACAATTAACAAGGAACGTAAAGGACCTCTTCAAGGAGAACTACAAACCACTGCTCAACGAAATAAGAGAGGACAAAGATAGATGGAGAAACATTCCATGTTCATGGCTAGGAAGAATCAATATTGTGGAAATGGCCATACTGCCCAAAGTAATTTACAAATTCAATACTATCTCCATCAAGCTACCAATGACCTTCTTCACAGAACTGGAAAAAACCACCTTAAACTTCATATGGAACCAAAAGAGAGCCCACATAGCCAAATCAATTCTAAGCAAAAAGAACAAAGTGGGAGGCATCACACTACCGGACTTCAAACTATACTACAAGGCTACAGTAATCAAAACAGCATGGTACTGCTACCAGAACAGAGATATAGGCCAATGGAACAGAACAGAGGCCTCTGAGGCAACGCAACACATCTACAACCATCCAATCTTTGACAAACCTGACAAAAACAAGCAATGGGGAAAGGATTCCCTGTTTAATAAATGGTGTTGGGAAAACTGGCTAGCCATGTGCAGAAAGCAGAAACTGGACCCCCTCCTGACACCTTACAGTAAAATTAACTCCAGATGGATTAAAGGCTTAAAAATAAGACCTAACACCATAAAAACCCTAGAAGAAAATCTAGGCAAAACCATTCAGGACATAGACGTAGGCAAGGATTTCATGACCAAAACACCAAAAGCATTGGCAACAAAAGCCAAAATAGACAAATGGGACCTAATCAAACTCCACAGCTTCTGCATGGCAAAAGAAACAGTCATTAGAGTGAATTAGCAACCAACAGAATGGGAAAAAATTTTTGCAGTCTACCCATCTGACAAAGAACTAATGTCCACAATCTACAAAGAACTAAAACAGATTTACAAGAAAAAACAAGCCCATTCAAAAGTGGGCGAAGGACATGAACAGACACTTTACAAAAGAAGACATACATGAGGCCAACAACATATGAAAGAATGCTGATCATCAGTGGTCGTTAAAGAAATGCAAATCAAAACTACATTGAGATACCATCTCACACCAGTTAGAATGGCAATCATTAAAAAATCTGGAGACAACAGAGGTTGGAGAGGATGTGGAGAAACAGGAACACTTTTACACTGTTGGTGGGAGTCTAAATTACTTCAACAATTGTGGAAGACAGTGTGGCCATTCCTCAAGGACCTAGAAATAGAAATTCCATTTGACCCGGCAATCCCATTACTGGGTATATATCCAAAGGATTAGAAATTGTTCTACTATAAGGACACATGCACATGAATGTTCATTGCAGCACAGTTTACAATAGCAAAGACCTGGAACCAACCCAAATGCCCATCGATGATAGACTGGACAGGGAAACTGTGGCACATATACACCATGGAATATTATGCAGCCATCAAAAACGATGAGTTTGTGTCCTTTGTAGAGACATGGATGAACCTGGAAACCATCATTCTCAGCAAACTGACACAAGAACAGAAAATCAAACACTGCATGATCTCACTCATAGGTGGGTGTTGAACAATGAGAACACATGGACACAGGGAGGGTAGCATCACACACTGGGGTCTGTTGAGAGGAAATAGGAGAGGGACAGTGTGGAGTGGGGAGTTGAGGAGAGATAGCATGGGGAGAAATGCCAGATATAGGTGATGGGGAGGAAGGCAGCAAATCACATTGCCATGTATATACCTATGCAACAATCTTGCATGTTCTTCACATGTACCCCAAAACCTAAAATGCAATAGAAAAATAAAATTTAATTTTAAAAAAAGTGAAGTCACAAGAGAAGGAAAAAAATAATCAAATGCAATAAATAAAAAAAAAGGTTACGAAGCTTATAGATTGCATTCAACTATGTTAACATTCATTTTAAATGTGGATGTTCAAACACATTGGTTAAAAGAGATTGTCAGAATGGATAAAACATAAAGGGATTGAAGAGTATATAACATCCCAACACAAAACTGAAGTAACTATGCTAATGTAAGATGAAGAAGGTTTTAGGATATTAAAGATTATCAGATATAAAGAGGAACATTACAAGATAATAAAGGAGTCAATTCTCCAAGAAGGCATAATAATTTTAAACATGTATAATCTAACAAGAGAGCATCAAAATGCATGAGCCAAAATTTATTTTAAAAAGCCATTTGAGCCACCTTACCTGCGCCCACCCAGAGCGATTCTCTAATCACCCAGCATCCAGCAAGACATGCCACACACCAACGGAGGGTACATGGGCAGAACAATGATGGCCAGGTTCTGACTTGGGCTGCTGTTGCTGGCACTGCTGCTACCCATGCAGATTTATTCCAGTTAAACAGCTGTTGTAACAGTTTCAAGTAACTCCTCCCAGAGTACTTCAGCTGCCCCAAATCTATTTAATGCCACACCAAGGTGTTTGGTGGTGCCCTGCAGTCAACAGCCCAGTCTCTTTGTGGTCTCTCTCTTACACATCTCTACTGTTAAGAGACTCAGACCAAGAAACATCTGTAAACTCAATCCAAATGGTGTTTGGAAGTCCAAAGTGGCAAGGAAAAAAGTCTTCATTGAATCTACTAATTCCACACCTTTCACTGACACAGAAAATGTTGAGAATCTCAAATTTGATTAGTTTGAAGAACATGTGAGAAGTTTGACTAGATGATGGATGCCAATATTAAATCTGCTGGAGTTTCACTTACAAGATCAAGGAGAGGCAACATCCAAAATAATTAAAAAGTGGTTTCCTTGTATGTGGCTTAAGAAATATGGACACTTAATATTACCTTAAATATAAGAATAGAAATAATTGGAATGGAATGGAGATTCCGTTTTCATTTGGCTTATTAATTCCATAAGGCCATAAAACAGGTAATATAAAAATTTCCATGATTCTGCTTATATGTACATAAGAATGAACTTTCAGGTGCTACTAAATCCTTAACATATTATTTCAACAGTATTAATTTAATGCTGACATACTCCAGATGAAGTTTTATATTGTTTGGCTATCACTATTCTCTTGGGAACTGAACTTGCTTTCCTCTTGAGGCCTTGGATTTGACATTCCATTTGACATTTTATGTAGTAAATGACATGTGCCAGAGCAATGATGAATTAGCATCTACCCCCAGGTCCAAGCATTCTGAGTATCTCTCGATTATCTATACAGAGTCAAATGGTAGGCATTTTCTATACCTATTTCCATTCAACAAGAACACTACATTTATTTAGCTAAACTGATTCCAAAGAGTAGAATTGTATTGACCACAACTAATTTCAAAATGCTTTTTATTTCTCCACATATTGAATATTTTTTGCAATGAAAAAATCTGTTTTGAAGATAAAATTACAAATTTTGAAATTAAAAAGCAAAAATGTAAAGGAGCCAAAATTGTATATCAAATATTTGGGAAGTGAAGACAGGAAGCTAATTTGAATTAAATTCACAAAACTTTTATAATCTTTCTGTATATACTTTAAAAACAACAACAACAACTATGGATCAGAATAGCTACGTTTGGAACACTTTTTGTTATCGGTCAATATTTTTAGATAGTTAGAACCTGGTCCTAAGCCTAAAAGGGCATTTGATTCTGCAATAAATCTTTTACAACTGCCTCAACACACAGAAATCTTTTTAAAAATAGATGCTCCCCAAAGTCTTTGGTTCACATGGTCATGCACTGATGCTTAAATGTTCCAGTAATTTAATATGGCCACAGTAGTCTTGATGACCAAAGTCATTTTCTACCATCTTTAGAAAACTACCTAGGAACAAACGGATTGAACAGATCTAAAGCAACTGTGTTTGTGAATGAACACTCTTTTACTTCATTTCAGAATGCTGCACATCTATTGTGGATTGTATATTGTGTTTGCGTATTTATGCTTTAATTCATAGTAACTTCTTATGTTATGGAATTCATTTGCCTTGAATACAAACTGTAAATAAAAAGAAATAAGTGGATAGAAGAGTAAAAAAGAAAAGCTTTTTGAAAAGATTAATAAATTTTTAAGCGTCTAGCCAAGTTAACCAACAAATAAAGAATGAAGGTATGAATTAGCCATACCAGATATAAAAGACAGTTTACCACTACTGATTCTATGAAATTAAAAGGATAATAAAAGAATATTGATGATAATTCTGTACCTTCAAATTTAATTTCTTAGATAAAATGAATCAATCTCTTGAAAAACACAAACTACCAGAGGATCTGGCAAGATCCGGTCTGTAGCTCCGGTCTGTAGCTCCCAGCAAGACCAACACAGAGGGTGAGTGATTTCTGCATTTCCAACTAAGGTACACAGTTGATCTCATTGGGATTGGTTAGGGAGTGGGTGCAGCCCATCCAGGGAGAGCAGAAGCAGGCTAGGGCATCACCTCACCTGGGAAGTGCAAGGAGCCAGGGAACTCCCTCCTCAAGCCAAGGGAAGCCATGAGGGACTGTACTATTTAGTTCAGATACTATGCTTTTCCCATGGTTTTTGCAATCTGCAAAACAGAAAATTTCCTCATGTGCCTACACCACTAGCACCCTGGGTTTTATGCACAAAACTACAGCAAGCTAAAAACTACTGGCTTGAAATTCTCACTGCCAGCACAGCAGTCAGTTGACCTGGGGCAATCAAGCTTATTGGGACAAGGGGCGTCTGCCATTACTGAGCTTTAGTAAGTGGCTTTCCCCTGACTATGCTAAGGAGGCTGGAAGGTATGGGCTGGGCGTGGCAAAGCAGCTGTGGCCAGACTGCTTCTCTAAATATTTCTTGACTGGGCAGGGCATCCCTGAAGGAAAAATTAACAAAATAGATAAACTGCTAGCTATACTAATAAAGAAGAAAAGAGAGAAGAATCAAATAGACAAAATAAAAAATAGTAAAAGGGATATCACCACTGGCCCTACAGAAATACAAACTATCATCACGAAATACTATAAACCTCTACACATATAAACTAGAAAATCTAGAAGAAATGGATACATTCCTGGACACATACGCCCTCCCAAGACTAAACCAGGAAGAAGTTGAATCCCTGAATAAATCAATAACAAGGTCTGAAATTGAGGCAGTAATTAATAGCCTACCAACCAAAAAAAAGCCCAGGACCAGAAGGATTTACACCCGAATTCTACCAGATGTACAAACAGGAGCTGGTACCATTCCTTCTGAAACTATTCCAAACAATAGAAAAAGAGGGATTCCTCCCTAACTCATTTTATGAGGTCAGCATTATCCTGATACCAAAACCTGGCTAAGTCAAAACAAGAAAAGAAAATTTCAGGCCAGTATCCCTGATGAACATTGATGCAAAATCCTCAATAAAAGACTGGCAAACTGAATCCAGCAGCGCATCAAATAGCTTATCCACCAGAATCAAGTTGGCTTCATCTCTGGAATTCAAGGCTGGTTCAACATATGCAAATCAATAAACATAATCCATCATATAAACAGAACCAATGACAAAAACTACATGATTATCTCAATAGATGCAGAAAACAACTTTGATAAAATTCAACACTTCTTCATGCTAAAAACTCTCAATTAACTAGGCATTAATGGAACATACCTCAAAGTAATAAGAGCCATTTATGACAAACCCACAGCCAATATCATAGTGAATGGGCAAAAACTGGAAGCATTCTCTGAAAATCAGCACAAGAAAAAGACGTCCTCACTCACCACTTCTATTCAAAATAGTATTGGAAGTTCTGGCCGGGGCAATAAGGCAAGAGAAAGAAATAAAGTGCATTCAAACAGAAAGAGGAAGTCAAATTGTCTTTGTTTGCAGATGACATAATTGAATATTTAGAAAACCCAACATGTCAGCCCCAAAACTTCTTAAGCTGATAAGCAACATCAAAGAAATCTCAGGATACAAAATCAATGTACAGAAATCACGAGCATTTTTATATACCAATAATAGAAAAGCAGAGAGCCAAATCATGAGTAAACTCCCATTCACAAGTGCTAAAAACAGAACAAAATACCTAAAAATACAACTTATGAGGGACGAGAAGGACCTCTTCAAGAACTATAAACCACTGCTCAGGGAAATCAGAAAGGACATAAAGAAATGGAAAAATGTTCCATTTCATCATTAGGAAGAATTAATATCATGAAAATGGCCATACTGCCCAAAGTAATTTATAGATTCAATGCCATTCTGATCAAGCTGCCACTGACTTTCTTTACGGAATTAGGAAAAACTATTTTAAATTTTATATGGAACCAAAAAAGAGCCCATATAGCCAAGACAATCTTAAGTAAAAAGAACAAATCTGGAGAAATCATGCTATCTGACTTCAAACTATACTACAAGGCTACAACAACCAAAACATCATGGTACTGGTACCAAAACAGATATATAGACCAATGGAACAGAATAGAGGCCTCACATCTACAACTATCTGATCTTCGACAGACCTGGCAAAAACAACCAATGGACAAATGATTGCCTATTTAATAAATGGTACTGGAAAAACTAGATAGCCATATGCAGGAAACAGAAATTGGACCCCTTCCTTATACCTTATACAAAAATTAATTCAACATGGATTATAGACTTAAACCTGTAACCCAAAACCATAAAAACCCTAGAAGAAAACCTAGACAATACCATTCAGGACATAGACATGGGCAAAGACTTTATGACTAAAGTACCAAAATCTATTTCAACAAAAGCAAAAATTGATGAATGGGGTCTAATTAAACTAAAGAGCTTCTGCACAGCAAAAGAAACTATCATCAGAGTGAACAGGCCACCTACAGAATGGGAGAAAATTTTTGCAATCTATCCATCTGACAAAAGGCTAATATCCATAATCTATAAGGAACTTACACAAATTTACAAGAAAAAAACAACCCCATCAAAAAGTGGTCTAATAATATGAATAGACACTTCACAAAAGAAGACATTTATGGAGCCAACAAACATGAAAAATATCTCATCATCACTGATCATTATAGAAATGCAAATCAAAACCACAGTGAGATACCATCTCACGCCAATTAGAATGATGATCATTAAAAAGTCAAAAAACAACAAATTCTGGTGAGGCTGTAGAGATATAGAAACACTTTTACACTATTGCTAGGAGTGTAAATTAGTTCAACCATTGTAGAAGACAGTGTGGCAATTCCTCAAAGGTCTAGAACCAGAAGTATGATTTGACCCAGCAATCCCATTACTGAGTATATACCCAAAGGATTATAAATTATTCTGTTATAAAGACACATGAACATGTATGTTTACTGCAGCACTATTTACAATAGCAAAGACTAGGAACCAACCCAAATGCCCATCAATGATAGACTAGATAAAGAAAATGTGGCACATATACACCATGGAATACTGTGCAACCATAAAAAAAGGATGAGTTCGTGCCCTTCATAGGGACATGGATGAAACTGGAAAACATTGTTCTCAGCAGACTAACACCAGAACGGAAAATCAAACACCACGTGTTCTCACCCATAATTAGGAGTTAAACAATGAAAACACATGGACACAGGGAGGAGAACATCACATACCGGGGCCTATGGAGGGGGTGGGAGACAAGGGGAGAGAGAGCATTAGAAAAAATATCTAATGCATATAGGGCTTATAGCCTAGATGATGGGTTGAAAGGTGCAGCAAACCATCATGATACATGTATACCTATGCAACAAACCTGTACATTTTGCACACGTATCTTAGAACTTAAAGTAAAAATAAATAAATAAATACATTAAAATATGGATTAAAGACTTAAATGTAGAACCCAAAAGCATAAAAACCTCTAGAAAAAAATCTAGGCAATACCATTCGTAACACAGGCATGGGCAAAAACTTTACGACTAAAACATCAAAAGCAATTGAAACAAAAGTCAAAATTGACAAATGGGATCTAATTAAAAGAGTTTCTCCACAGCAAAAGGAACTATCATCAGAGTGAACAGGAAACCTACAGAATGAGAGAAAATTTTTGGAATCTATCCATCTGACAAAGGTCTAATATCCACAATCTACATGGAACTTAAACAAATTTACAGGAAAAAAAACAAACAATCTTATCAAAAAGTGGGCAAAGGATATAATCAGACACTTCTCAAAAGAAGACATTTATGCAGTCAACAAACATATGAAGAAGAGCTCATCATCACTGGTCATTATAGAAATGCAAATCAAAACCACAATGAGATACTATCTCATGCCAGTTAGAATGGCGATCATTAAAAAGTCAGGAAAGAACAGATGCTGGAGAGGATGTGGAGAAATAGGAACACTTTTACACTGTTGGCAGGAGTATAAATTAGTTCAATCATTGTGGATGACAATGTGACAATTCCTCAAGGACCTAGAACCAGAAATACCAGTTGGCCCAGCAATCTCATTACCAGGTATATGCAAAAGGATTGTAAATCATTCTACTATAAACACACATGCACACATATGTTTATTGCAGCACTATTTACAACAGCAAAGACTTGGCCCCAACCCAAATACCCATCAATGATAGACTGGATAAAGAAAATGTGTCATGTGTACACCATGGAATACTATGCAGCCATAAAGAATGAGTTCATGTCTTTTCAGGGACGTGGATGAAGCCGGAAGCCATCATTCTCAGCAAACTAACACGGGAACAAAACACCAAATACCACATGTTCTCACTCATAAGTGGGAGTTGAACAATGAGAACACATGGACACAGGGAAGGAACATCACACACTGGTGCCAGTGGTGGGGGGCAAGGGAAGAGCATTAGGACAAATACCTAACACATACAGGGCTTAAAACCTAGATGATGGATTGATAGGTGTAGCAAACCAATATGGCACATGTGTGCCTATGCAACAAACCTGCATATTCTGCACATGTATCCGAAAACTTAAAGTAAAAATAAAAATAAAAAAGTAAAGACTACATACAAAAGGAGTATAACTATGGTTCCAGATGGATAATTCAGAGCCAACAGAACAAAAGGAAAATGTAGCCCTATTAGCTTTAGCTCAGCTCATCCATAATCCAATATGAGTTACAGATGTTTATTCTAAGTGCCTCCAAAAAAAATCAAATAGGGCGTTAACTACTAATCTACATGGAAATCAGTTAGCATGGTTTTTCCTGGACTCGTCTGCTCTTGAGTATACTTTCATTTCCTGTTCAATTTAGATTGATCAATTCTTGGGGAAAACGATGAAAAAAATGTTTTAGTAAACACATACACAATAAAATAAAATAAAATAAAATAAAATAAAATAAAATAAAATAAAATAAAATAAAATAAAAATAAGAACCTCTCAACAGATTCAGTATAGACAAAATGTACCTGAACACAATAAAGACCATATATGACAAACTCACAGCTAATATCATACTCAATAGTGAAAAGCTAAAAGCTTTTCCTCTAAGATCAGTGACCAGACAAGGGTGTCCAGTGTCAACACTTCTTTTTTACATAATACAGGAAGTTTTAGTCAGAGCAATGAGAATGAAAATAATCCTAATATGAAAGAAAAAAGTAAAAGTGTCTTTATTTGTTCTAACAGATCATATATCTATATAATCCAACTATTTCACCACAAAATTGTTAGAACTGATAAACAAATTCAGCAAAGTTGGAAGATACAAAATCAACGTGCAAAAATAAGTAGCATTTCTATATACTAATACAGAAACATTGGAAAAGGAAATTAAGAAAACAATCCCATTTACAATAGTAGCAAAATAAATAAAATACCTAGGTATAAATTTGACCAAGAAGGTAAAAGAATTATACTGAAACTATAAAGCAATGACTAAAGAAATGGAAGAAAACACAAATAAATTAGAAAATATCCCATGTTTTTATATTGGAAAAGCTAACGTTGTTTAAATGTCCATGACACCCAAAGTGGTCTACAGATTTAATGCAGTCTTTATTAAAATTCAAATGTCATTTTTCACAGAAATAAGAAAAAAATTCTTAAATTTTTGTGGAATCACAAAAGACCTCAAATAGCCAAAGCAATCTTAAGCAAAAGGAAGAAAGCTGTAGGCATCACACTCCCTGATTTCAAACTCTAATTCAAAACCATAGTAGTCAAAACAACTTGATGTTTGCATAAAAGCAAAGACAGATCAACAGAACAGGATCATATTCAAAAAATAAACCCATACATTTATGGCCAATTTATTTTTGACAAAGATGCCAATAACATACAATGGAGAAAAGACAGTCTTTTTAATCAATTGCGTTGGGAAAACTGTTATCCACATGCAGAAGAATGAAATTGGATCCTTATCTCACATCATATACAAAATTCAACTCAAACCATTAAAGAATTAAATATAAGACCTAAAACTATGAAAGTACTATGAGAAAACATAAGCCCCACAACATGGGTGTGGGCAATATCTTCGGTATGGTCTCAAAAGAGCAAACAAAAGCAAAAGTAGACATTGAATGATGTCAAATTTAAAAACTTCTGCACAAGAAAGAAAATAATTATCAGAGTAAAAAGACAGCACACAGAATGGAAGAAAATATTTGTGAACCTTGCAGCTTATAAGGAGTTAACATCCAAAATATATAAAGAACTCAACTCAATCACAGCAAAACAAACAAAAAACGTAATTAAAAAGTGGGCAAAAGACTTGTACAAACATTCTCAAAAGAATGCATACTAATGGCCAACAGGTTCATTAACAAATGATAAGCATCGCTAATTACTAGGATAAATGCAAATTAAAATCATAATGAGCTATATCCTCACACCTGTTAAAATGTCTTTCTACAAAAAGATGAAAGATAAGCATGGTAAGGATACAGAGAAAAGAAAATTATTGTACACTGTTGGTAAGAATGTAAATTAGTAAAATGTTTATGGAAAACTCTATGGAGTTTTCTCAAAAGCTAAAAATAGGATTACCATATGATCCAGGAATCCCACTTCTGTGTATATATCCAAAGAAATTGAAATCAGTTTATCAAAAGGGTTGCTGCACTTCTATGTGTATTACAGCATTATTCATAATAGCTAATATATAGATGCAACCTAAGTGTCTATCAGTGGATAAATGAATAAAGAATATGTGGTGTATATATACACAATGTAATACTATTCAGCCTTTAAAAATTAAGGAAATTCTGTCATTTGTGACTGTGTGGATGAACCTGGAGGGCATTATGCTAAGTAAAATAAGCTAGGCACAGAAAAACAAATACCACGTAATCTCATTTATATGTGATTTCTGTAAAATTGAACTCACAAAAGTAGAGAGTAGAATGATATTTACTAGAGTCTGGAAGGGGAATGACAGAGGCAATGAGGACTTCTTGGTCGAAGGGTACAAAGTTTCAGATAGGAGGAAGATGTTTTGAGATCTATTACACAGTAGGGTGATCATAATCAATAATAATGTATACAGTCATGCATCACTTACTTGCAGGGATACTTTCTGAGAAATATGCCATTAGGTGATTTTGTCATTATGTGAACATAATAGAGTGTACTTATACAAATCCACATGGTATAGCTTACTATGTACCTCGGTGTATAAAACAGTCTATTGCTCCTAGGCTATAAATCTGTATACATTGTGACTATATGGATTACCGTAGGCAATTGTAACATCAAAATAAATATTTGTATATCTAAACATAGAAAAGGTTAAGTTAAAATACTATAATATAATTTTATGAAGCCACAATCATAAATGCACTTCATTGTTAACCAAAAAATAATTATGTGGTATATGATTGTATTTCAAAATAACTAACAGAGTACATTTCAAATGTCTCACCATAAAAATTAAACGAGGTGATAGAAATATTAATTAGCCTGGTTTAAACATTTTATGTTATATACATATACCAAAACATTATATTTTACTCAATAAATGTATACAGTTATGATTTGTCAATTAGAAATAACACTGATGAGTAAATTAAAAACTAACAGGTTAAGGAAGAAATCAAAACAAAAATTAGGAAGTATTTATTACTGAATGAAAATTAAAATATGTCTCAAACTGTGTGGGATGCCACCGAATCAATATTTTTTTTTTTAATATACTTTTGATTGCATTTTAGGTTTGGGGGTACAAGAACATGCAAGATTGTTACATAGGTACACACATGGCAGTGTGATTTGCTGCCTTCCTCCCCATCATCTGTATCTGTTATTTCTCCCCATGTTATCCCTCCCCAACTCCCCACCCCCTGCTGTCCCTCCCCTTTTTCCCCCCAACAGACCCCAGTGTGAGATGCTCCCCTCCCTGTGTCCATGTGTTCTCATTGTTCA
>PVKV010037215.1:0-15018 GCA_004027835.1 Alouatta palliata
TGGTGAAACCCCGTCTCTACTAAAAATACAAAAAAAAATTAGCTGGGCGTGGTGGCGTGCGCCTGTAGTCCCAGCTACTCAGGAGGCTGAGGCAGGAGAATTGCTTGAACCCAGGAGGCGGAGGTTGCGGTGAGCCGAGATCGCGCCATTGCACTCCAGCCTGGGCAACAAGAGCGAAACTCCGTCTCAACAAAAAAAAAAAAAAAAAAAAAAAACAGAAGAGTCTGAATAAAAATGCCTGCTATAAATCTACAGCCAAGACACTGGCTTTTAACTCAATTCCTTCAACTCACTGTTTTCAGAACACATCATTAACATCAAGTATTACACATTTGTAATCCTGGCACTTTGGGAGGTAGAGTCATGTGGATCACCAGAGGTCAGGAGTTCAAGACCAGACTGGCAACATGGTGAAATCCCGTCTCCACTAAAAATACAAAAATTAGCTGGGCATGGTGGTGTGTGCCTTTAATCTCAGCTATTTGGGAGGCTGAGGCAGGAGAATCGTTTGAACAAGGAGACAGAATTTGCAGTGAGCTGAGATCACACAACTGCACTCCAGCCAGGTGACAGAACAAAACTCAGTCTCAAAAAAAAAAAAAAAAAAAAAAAAAGTTTAAGTAGGCATAATCACTTTGGAAATCATATTATCATTACCTAGTATTGCTAAAGTCCATACAACACATCATCCAAGCTCACTCCTAATCGTACAATCTGGGGACTTTCTTGCCTATGTTCCAAGGGGACATGCACAATAATGTTTATATCAAAAACTGGAATCAGCCTCCTATACATCAATAGGAAGCTGGTGAAATTGTGGAATAACCACAAAATGTAAACCTTCAGCAGCAAAGATAAATGAATGACAGCTTCCCACACTGCAGATAACTCCTATAAGTAATGTGCATCGTGAAAAACTAAATGCAGTAGGAATTTGCTGTACTGGAAGCTTAAAAACTAGCAAAACTAATATTTGGTTTGGAGATACATATGTATGTATATATAGATGGATAGGTAGATATAGATATACACTTATTGCACAAATCTTTAAAGAAATACAAAGGAATAATAATCACAAGACAGGATGGAGTCTCCTTCTGGAGGATGGGAATGGGCAGCAGCCCAGGGTAACTTTACAGGTTCTGTGTTTTACAACAGTGCTGGGCACCCTGGTAGTTACTTGAATATAATTCCTTAAACAGAGTTTCCCAAATTAAAATATACCTGGTTTTTATTAAAATGAAAGAGAAAAGAATACTAAAGTTCATTGCAGGAATCCTTAACAAGAACTACTTACATTGGAAGAAAACCATACAGAATTGTAAGGAGCCATATGACAGAGAGGATGAGGATGCCATGAAAATGGCCTTGGCTAAAAATAGGTCATTTGATCCTTGGCTCCCTGGCATCTCTCTAGGTTTTTAAGTATACAATGTTCAATGTGATGTGCAAGGTAATTCCTTCTTGCAAAGGATGTCATGTTACATTTTACTACACATACATCTGAATTAAACTTTTACCAAATTGGAAATGCACATCATTGATCAAAATAAATGAAACTAGAAAAGAGTAGAAAGGAATAACCAGTGATAGAATAGCAAATATGAATGGACAACAAAATAGGACTGCAAAAAAACAATTAAAAAAAAATTCAGAAACACATAATACCATTGCTATTTAGAATCATAGCGGTGTTTAAATTACTTCTATCACATCCATTCAATACCAGAACAAACAATGTTAAGTTTATTATAGAATGCTCACTAAACAGCTAGTTTTTGAAAAAACTTGTTTCTCAATTCATGCTAACCATTTTGGGCTGCTACATCAAACCAAAGTTATTGGCATCATGCTAAGTTAGATGTGTTGACTGGAGTCTGAAATTTACATTTTTGTAAATGAAAAGCCATCTGGTGCTCGCTTCGGCAGCACATATACTAAAATTGGAATGATACAGAGAAGATTAACATGGCCTCTAAAAGAAAAAAAAAATGAAAAATCATCTGATTAGGCAATTTCTTTCTAAGTGAAAGCAAGTTTACCAGAGAAGTAAAGAAATAAAAGAATGGCTACTCCAAAGACAGAGCAGTGTTTCTTTTTTTAAGTGTAGGCAGATGTTTTTTGAAGAAGATATTTCAATAAGAAAATTGGCCCTTGGGGCACACTTCCACTAAATTTGAGACCTCTTAGACAAAACAAAGACTTATTTTCAAGGCATTATTTTTATGGAAATGAAGTCTTGGAACTATTTAATCTAGTTACTCTACGTTGAAAACTGTGTTAACTCATTAAAGAGAACATTGTTATTATAGGTATTTGCAAGAAAAACTCAGAGATACACATTATCTCCTTTCTCTGTCTCTAACTGTTTCCCTCTCAGCACCCAAGGCTCTGTGATGTCTTAAACTTTTAATCATTAATTTAAAAAGAGAGCTTATCACAGAATTAGAAAAAAACTATTTTAAAATTCATATGGATCCAAAAAAAGAGCTTGGATAACTAGGAGAATCTTAAGCCAAAAGAACAAAACTAGAGGCATCAGACTACCAGACTCAAAACGATACTATAGGGCTACAGTTCCCAAAACAGCATGGTATTGGTTAAAACACACACGCACACACACACACACACACACACACACACACACACACACACACAGGCATGTAGACCAATGGCACAGAAGGAGAACTCAGAAAGAAGATCTCCCATCTACAACCATGTGCTTTCCAACAAATGTGACAAAAAAAGACAACGGGGAAAGGATTTCCTATTTAATAAATGCTGCAGAGAGTACTGGCTAGCCACATACAGAAAATTGAAACTGGACCACTTTCTTACACCTTATGTAAAAATTAACTCAAGATGGATTCAATACTTAAGTATAAATCCAAAACTATAAAAACTCTGGAAGAAAATCTAGGCAGTACCTTTCAGGACATACACATTGGGCAAAGACTTTATGATGAAATTGCCAAAGCAACTGCCACAAAAGCAAAAATTGACAAATGGAATCTAATTAAAGAGAAGAAATTCTGCACAGCAAAAGAAACTATCATCAGAGCAGACATCCTACAGAAAGGGAGAAAATATTTGCAATCTATCCATCTGACAAAGGTCTAATACTCAGAATCAACAACTAACTTAAGCAAATTTACATAAAAAACAAATTCATTAAAAAGTGGACAAAGGATCAAAAGAAGACATACATGAGGCCAAAAACATAAGAAAAAAAGCTCAACATCAATGATCAATGGAAAAATGCAAATCAAAACCACGATGAGATGCCATCTCATGCCAATCAGAATGGCAATTATTAAAAAGTCAAGGAAAAACAGATATACTTGATTTTATGTTTTTCCTTAACGTTTTAATAATTATTTATTAATAAATTTGTATTGCTCTCGAGTCACTCTGGCGCTGCTCTTGTGCCTCGTGTGTATTGGACAGCCAGCCCACCTTGCTTTCTAATACCTGTGAGCCTTTTCTTTTCAAGATGCCTGAGGAAGTGCACCATGGAGAGGAGGAGGTGGAGACTTTTGCCTTTCAGGCAGAAATTGCCCAACTCATGTCTCTCATCATCAATACCTTCTATTCCAACAATGAGATTTTCCTCTGGGAATTGATCTCTAATTCTTCTGATGCCTTGGACAAGATTCGCTAGGAGAGCCCGACAGACCCTTCCAAGTTGGACAGTGGTAAAGAGCTGAAAATTGACACCATCCCCAACCCTCAGGAACATACCTTGACTTTGGTAGACACAGGCATTGGCATGACCAAAGCAGATCTCATAAATAATTTTGGAACCATTGCCAAGTCTGGTACTAAAGCATTCATGGAGGCTCTTGAGGCTGGTGCAGACATTTCCATGATTGGGCAATTTGGTGTTGGCTTTTATTCCGCCTACCTGGTGGCAGAGAAAGTGGTCGTGATCACCAAGCACAACGATGACGAACAGTATGCCTGGGAGTCTTCTGCTGGAGGTTCCTTCACTGTGCGTGCTGACCATGGTGAGCCCATTGGTAGGGGTACCAAAGTGATCCTCCACCTTAAAGAAGATCAGACAGAGTACTTAGAAGAAAGGCAGGTCAAAGAAGTGGTGAAGAAGCACTCTCAGTTCATAGGCTATCCTATCACCCCTTATTTGGAGAAGGAATGAGAGAAGGAAATTAATGATGGTGAGGCAGAGGAAGAGAAAGGTGAGAAAGAAGAGGAAGATAAAGATGATGAAGAAAAGCCCAAGATTGAAGATGTGGGTTCAGATGAGGAGGATGATAGTGGTAAGGATAAGAAGAAGAAAACTAAGAAGATCAAAGAGCAACACATTGATCAGGAAGGACTAAACAAGACCAAGCCTATTTGGACCAGAAACCCTGATGACATCATTCAAGAGGAGTGTGGAGAATTCTACAAAAGCCTCACCAATGACTAGGAAGACCACTTGGCAGTCAAGCACTTTTCTGTAGAAGGTCAGTTGGAATTCAGGGCGTTACTATTCATTCCTTGTTGGGCTCCCTTTGACCTTTTTGAGAACAAGAAGAACAACATCAAAATCTATGTCCATTGTGTATTCATCATGGACAGCTGTGATGAGCTGATACCAGAGTATCTCAACTTTATCCATGGTGTGGTTGACTCTGAGGATTTGCCTCTGAACATCTCCCAAGAAATGCTCCAGCAGAGCAAAATGTTGAAAGTCATTCATAAAAACATTGTTAATAAGTGCCTTGAGCTCTTCTCTGAGCTGGCAGAAGACAAGGAGAATTATAGGAAATTCTGAGGCATTCTCTAAAAATCTCAAGGTTGGAATTCATGAGGATTCCACTAACCAATGCCGCCTGTCTGAGCTACTGCGCTATCACACTCCCAGTCTGGAGATGAGATGACATCTCTGTCAGAGTATGTTTCTCACATGAAGGAGACACAGAAGTCCATCTATTACATCACTGGTTAGAGCAAAGAGCAGGTGGCCAACTCAGCTTTTGCCGAGTGAGTGCAGAAGCGGGGCTTGGAGGTGGTATATATGACCAAGCCCATTGACGAATACTGTGTGCAGCAGCTAAAGGAGTTTGATGAGAAGAGCCTGGTTTCAGTTACCAAGGAGGATCGGGAGCTACCAGAGGATGAGGAGGAGATGAAGAAAATGAAAGAGAACAAGGCAAAGTTTGAGAACCTCTGCAAGCTCATGAAAGAAATCTTAGATAAGAAGGTTGAGAAGGTGACAATCTCCAATAGGCTTGTGTCTTCACCCTGCTGCATTGTGACCAGCACCTAAGGCTGGACAGCCAATATGGAGTGGATCATGAAAGCCCAGGCACTTCGGGACAACTCCACCATGGGCTGCATCATGGCCAAAAAGCACCTGGAGGTCAACCCTGACCACCCTATTGTGGAGACGCTGTGGCAGAAGGCTGAGGCAGACAAGGACCTTGTGGTGCCACTGTTGGAAACCACCCTGCTCTCTTCTGGCTTTTCCCTTGGGGATCCCAAGACCCCCTCCAACCACATCTACCGCATGATCAAGCTAGGTCTAGGTATCGATGAAGATGAAGTGGCAGCAGAGGAACCCAGTGCTGCAGTTCCTGATGAGATCCCCCCTCTTGAGGGTGATGAGGATGCGTCTCGCATGGAAGAAGTAGATTAGGAGTTCATAGTTGGAAAACTGCCCTTGTATAGTGTCTACATGGCTCCCACTGCAGCCCTGAGTGCCCCTGTCCCATCTGGCTCCCCCTGCTGATGTCTGGTGTTTATTTCTCTCCTGTCCTTCTGTTGAAGGCAGGAAACAGGAGTGTCAAGCCCCCAATCTTTCCCTACTCTGACAGCAGGATTGGATGTTGTGTATTGTGGTTTTTTATTTTGTTTGTTCATTTTGTTCTGAAATTAAAGTATGCAAAATAAAAAATAAATAAATAAATTTTTATTAAAAATTTTTAAATCTGAAATTACATTTTATTAATGGAAAATATCATCAAAATAGTACCACTATGGACTGAACTGCCTGAGTTTTCATTTCACATTGAGATCTCAGAGTAGAAAAGCCTTTAGCACAATTTTGCTCTGTGTAAGTCACAATGAGTGCCAGCCCCGGGACTAAACCCTGGGGAAGATTCTCCTCTGTGGTGTTTTATCAAGACTTTTGTGCTAATCTTTCAAACAGGAACATGTTGAGGCAAACCTTTAATCTTTTGGCACAAGATTATTTTGGCTGGGGCAGAAAATTTGAGTCTCAGACGCAGGATTATTTCAAGGAAAGCCTGGGGAAAAATAGTTAAGTGGCTCAGGTAAGTGACTTCCAGACTGCCTACTTTATATGACATGGCTTTCAAGATTTAATTTTTTTTTCCAGGAAGGAAAACCAAAACCAAAACCAAAACAAACAAAAAACACTAAAACCCACATCATAGAAAGGTTCAGTTCCCTTCAAAGTTTTGCTTCTTGAGGGGGCTGTGATACTACAGAAGAAACACTCTGGGAGTCCAGGGCAGGAGGCAGGAAGCAGCAGAACCATGTGGAAATCCAGGAGAGGGAGTGGATTCACTGGAAGCCCCCGTTAACCCACGCAAGGCATTCATCAAGGGAGTGTGCTGCCTTTACTCACAAGCCATCTTTCACAACACATTTCCACAGCAGTAACATTCAGCTCTCTCTAGCAGCCCACTGCAGGGCACAGCCTGTCAGCAGCTCCACTGGAAGCCAAACGATATTAAGAGAAATCTGCTTGTACTTTGATTTTGAGGGCAAAAACCTCACTGTTTCCCAACTTGACATTAAAAGTTTGAGTTAGTTTTATTTAGAATGGGAAATATACTTAAATTTATAGGGCTTTTCTTGTTGTTTTGAGATAGGGCTCATTCTGTCGCCCAGGCTGGAGCGCAATGGCGTAATAAAGGCTCACTACAGCCTCCACCTCCCAGGCTCAAGTGATTCTGCCGCCTGAGGCTCCCAAGTCACTGGGACCACAGGGGCGCACCACCACATCTGGCCAAGTTTTTTATTTTTGACTAAGACAAGGTCTTGCTATGTTAACCAGACTAGTCTCGGACTCCTGGGCTTAAGTGATCCTCCTAAAATGTTGGGATTACAGGTGTGAGCCACTGCACCTGGCCAAAAAGTGCCAACTGATAAACAAAATGACACAGTCATTCAATGGAATATTCAGCCATAAAATGGAATGAAGTACTGATATATGCTATAACACAGGTGAACCTCACAAACATGCTGTGTGAAGAGAAACCAGGCATAAAAGACCACAAATAGTATGATCTCCTTTGTATGAAATATTCAAAATAGGAAATATGCAGTGACAGAAAGTAGACTTGTAGTTGCCTACCTGGGAGGCGTGAGAGAAAGGGAAGAGCTACTATTGGGTGTAAACATTTTTGAGGGGATAATGAAAATGTACGAAAATCAGATCATGGTAACAGGTACACAACTCTACAAATATACTATTTATCAAAAAAAGTTTTAAAAATATTTAAAATTAAATAACATTTAAATACTATATAAAATATAACTTTCAACAAACACACCATTGAAATATACACTTTAAATTGATGAACTGTTTGGTATGTGAATTAGAGCTGTTATTAAGAGAAAAATAAATAAATAAAAGGCCAGGCACAGTGGCTTATGCCTGTAATCTCAGCAGTTTGGGAGGCCGAGGCAGGTGGATCACCTGAGGTCAGGAGTTCAAGACCAGCCTGACCAATATGATGAAACGCTGTCTCTACTAAAAAATACAAAACCAGCCGGGCGCGGTGGCTCACGCTTGTAATCCCAGCACTTTGGGAGGCCGAGGCGGGTGGATCACGAGGTCAAGAGATCGAGACCACCTTGGTCAACATGGTGAAACCCCGTCTCTACTAAAGATACAAAAAAATCAGCTGGGCATGGTGGCACGTGCCTGTCGTCCCAGCTACTCGGGAGGCTGAGGCAGGAGAATTGCTTGAACCCAGGAGGCGGAGGTTGCGGTGAGCCGAGATCGCGCCACTGCACTCCAGCCTGGGTAACAAGAGCGAAACTCTGTCTCCAGAAAAAAAAAAAAAAAAAAAATACAAAACCTAGTCGGGCATAGTGCTACACACCTATAGTTCTAGCTACTCAGGAGGCTGAGAAAGGAGAATTGCTTGAACCCAGCAGGTGGAGGTTGCAGTGAGCCAAGATCACACTATTATACTCCAACCTGCCAGGTGACAGAGCAAAACTCTGTCTCAAAAAAAGGAGACATGAAAGGTACAAAAATGGCCCAAAATGAACTTTCCTGAAGAGAAAAACTACAATTATGAGATAAAAAATACACTGGATAGGACTAATGGCAGAAGACATAAGAAAAGATTAGTGAACTTGAAGGCACAGCATTAGAAACTATACAAATGAAAAGAGAGAAGAAAACAATACAAAAAAATGAAGGCCAGGCATGGTGGCTCACTCCTATAATACCAGCATTTTAGGAGGTCAAGGCGGGAGGATTGCTTGAGCCTGGGAGTTGGAGACCAGCCTGGAAAAGATGGTGAAATCCTGTCTCTAAAAAAAAAAAAAATACAAAAATTAGCCAGGAGTGGTGGCATGTGCCTGTAGTCCCAGCTACAGGAGGCTGAGGTGGGAGGATCAGTTGAACCCAGGAGGAGATCAGGCCAACCAGGCTGATGACGCTGCTACACTCCAGCCTGCACGACAGAGGGAGACCTTCTCTATCTTAAAAAAAAAAAAAAAAAAGCATTATGAGTAGGCTGTACAATAACTTAAAATGGTCTAATGAGCAGATAACTGTATGTTAAGAAGAAGGAGGCAGAAAAAATATTTACATAAATAATAGCCAAGAAATTCTATAAGCTGATGAATTATGTAAGCACACAGATCCAAGAAGTTCAACGAATCTCAAGCACATGAAATATGAAGAAAACCACACCAACACACATCATAGATGCTCAAAGCCAATAAGAAAAAAAAATCTTAAAAGCAGCCAGAGAAAAAAGAAATATTACATACAGAAAAAGAAAAGCAGGCTATCAGATTTCTTGTTGCCACCAATTCAAGTGATAAGACAGGAGAGGGCTGGGTGCAGTGGCTCACCTGGGGTCAGGAGTTCAAGACCAGCCTGACCAACATGGTGAAACCCTGTCTCTACTAAAAATATAAAACTTAGCCAAGTGTGGTGGCACGCGCCTGTGATCCCAGCTACTCAGGAGGCAGAGGCAGAAGAATCACTTGAACCCGGGAGGTGGTGGTTGCAGTGAACCAAGATTGTGTCACTGCACTCTGGCCTGGGTAACAAAGCAAGACCTTGTTTCCAAAAACAAGAAAAAGAAAAAGAAAACAGGAGAGAAACATCTTTAAAGTACTAAAAGAAAAATGAAAATGTCAACCTTGAGTTCAATACTAAGGAAAAATCTTCAAAAACAAAGGCACAATGAAGACATTTTTAGACATTCAGAAAATGAAAGAGTTCATCACTAGCAAGTCTATACTACAAAAATGTTAAAAGACATCCTCACCAGGTAGAAGACAAAAGCCAGTTGGAAATCCATTTATACAATGGAGTGAATGGCCCTAGAAATGCTAACCACTACATGGACAAATGTTTAAAAATGTGTTGTTCCTCATTTAAGTGACTTTACAAGATGATTATTTTGACAAAAGTAATTAATGAAAGTAATAGTAGGGTTTATAGTATCTGCAAAAGTAAAATTGATGAGGACAATAGCATAAAGGCTAGGAGGGGAGAAATGGAAGAAAACATAGAGAAATTCCTTAATAAATACGTTGAGTCCAATTTCGACTTAAAATCCAAAAGCCATAATAGAAAGGATTAACAGAGTCAGCTATAAACGTTTTATGGCAAACACAAAGCACTACCCAAGTATAAGCAAATCAGAAAGTAAATGACAAAAAGAAAATACATTTGTAATTCATCACAGATAATAATCTCCCTAATACTGAAAGAGCCTTACGCATAAAAATTAGAAACTGCCAACAGCCCAACAGAAAAATATGCAAAGGATATTTAAAGCCAGTTTTCAGAAACTCAATCTATACTCATAAGAGAAATACAAAAGAAAATGACATTGAGACTATAATTTTTCACCTATTAGGTAAAAATCTAAAAGTTTGGTAACCCACTTTATTTATGAAGCTATTAAAAAAAGTACTCTCAAACACTGCTAGTGGGATTGTAAATTGGTAGAATTTCCACCAAAATTAAAGATACATATATCTCTAACTCAGCAATGCATTTTTGGAATGTCACCCCGATACACGTCTGTATACATGTGAAATGACATATATGTACCAGATTATTCAATACAGCATTTTAACAGTTAAAGACAGAAAACAATACACATGAGTATCAATAAGGGATTGTTTAAAAGATCTTATGTATATTGTAAAGTGAAATTTTATGTAGTTATGAAAAGAATGAGGAAACTCTGTGAAATAACATTGAAACCTTTCCAAGATGTATCATATTCCATCAAAGCTAAAATGTACTTTTCTCACATTTGAACATCTCTGAAATTATGCCATCGTTTTTTTTTTTTTTTGTGATGGAGTCTTGCTCTATCACCCCGGCTGGAGTGCAGTGGTGCAGCCTCGGCTCACTGTAACTTCTGCCTCCTGGGTTCAAGGGATTCTCCTGCCTCAGCCTCCTGAGTAGCTGGGACTACAGGCACACGCTACCATGCCCGGCTAATTTTTTGTATTTTTAGTAGAAACGGGGTTTCACTGTGTTAGCCAGGATGGTTTCAATCTCCTGACCTTGTCATCCGCCTACCTTGGCCTCCCAAAGTGCTGGGATTATAGGCGTGAGCCACCGTGCCAGGCCCCTTATGCCATATCTTATAATCAGTAATTTACAATTATAATTGGCAGTACTTAAGACCAGGCATGGTGGCTCATGCTTGTAATCCAGCACTTTGGGAGGCCGAGGCAGGTGGATCACCTGAGTTTAGGAGTTCGAGGCCAGCCTGGCAAACATGGTGAAACCCATCTCTACTAAAAATACGAAAAATCAGCCAGACATTGTGGTGGGTGCCTGTAATCCTAGCTACTCAAGAGGCTGAGACAGGAGAACTGCTTGAATCTGGGAGACAAAAAGTACTTAAAATAATAGTTACATTCTATTGTATTTTAGAATCAATGAATTATGACATCAGTTGAGAACAGTAGAGTGCAGAACTAGGTGGAGCATATGCTATCTCTCAATTCAAAGAGAATCTGTTTAATGCAATGTAGTGACCTGGACTGTATCCTGGAACAGAAAAAAAGATACTAATGAAAAACCTGGGAAAATCCAAATAAAATCTGGAATTTAGTTAATAATTCACAATGATGTTAGTTTCTTAGTTATGACAAATATACTATGGCAACATAAGAGTTATTTTGGGAAACTGGGTAAGCTCTTTATTATTTCTGTATTCCAAAAGAAAAATGGTAAAATAATAATTTTTTCTTTTAGACGAAGTCTCACTGTCACCCAGGCTACAGTGCAGTGGCACAATCTTGACTCATCGCAATCTCTGCACCTCCCAGGTTCAAGCGATTTTCCTGCCTCAGCCTCCTGAGTAGCTGAGACTAAGGTGCGTGCCACCAAGCCTGGCTAATTTTTGTATTTTTAGTAGAGACGGGGTTTCACCATATTGGTCAGGCTGGTCTTGAACTCCTGACCTTGTGATCCTCCTGTCTCGGCCTCCCAAAGTGCTGGAATTACAGGTGTGAGCCACCGCGCCTAGCCAAAATAATAATTTTTTAAATAATCTTGGCTGAGTATGGTGGCTCAGGTTTGTAATCCCAGCACTTTGGTAGGAGACTCACTTGAGGCCACAAGTTTGAGACAAGCTGCGCAACAACATAAAAAGAGCCCATCTCTACCAAAAAAAAAAAAAAAAAAAAAAAGATTCTTATGTAAATGTATTTTTAAAAAAATAACTCTGGAGGGAAATGAGAAATTAAAATATGTGAGGGATAGCAGGAGAACTGGACAAATGTAGGCAGGGAGGGGCTGATGGGAAGCTGTTCACTTTATACACATTCTCAGAACCATGTGAATTTATTTACCTACCAAAATATCAAGTATAAGAAGTTATTAAAAGGTATCTTATGAGGGAGATTAATCAGATAAGGAGAAAGTACTCTAAATAGAGTTTGTGTTTTTTGGTGGTGGTGGTTGTTTTTGAGATGGAGTCTCCCTCTGTTGCCCAGGCTGGAGTGCAGTGGCAGGATCTTGGCTTAGTGCAACCTCCACCTCCCGGATTCTAGCAATTCTCCCACCTCAGCCTCCCAAGCAGCTGGGATTATGGCGTGAGCCACCATGCCCAGCTAATTTTTGTATTTTTAGTAGAGACAGGGTTTCACCATATTGGCCAGGCTGATCTCAAACTCCTGACCTCAAGTGATCCGCTGACCTCAAGTGATCTGCCCACCTCAGCCTCCCAAAGTGCTGGGGTTACAGAGCCACCATACCCGGCCTAGAGCTTGTGTTTATAACCTATGAACTGTAACAGGAATCCATGGCTTGGCTAGGGATGCTGTCTACAACTCCTAAAATTCTCTACCCAATGTTATGCAAATGAATTTATGTACATTTTTCTCCATAGAGGATAAACAAGGAGATAGATTATTATGCAACCATATAATGGAACAGTATGCATCCACTAAAAAAAGATATCCATGTTTAGATGTGTTTATGACAATAAAAGATTCCACTACAATGTATGAACTAGGAAAAAGTAATGATATAATAGTACTTAGAATATTTACCTTGCTGATATGGAAGTGTATTTCTCCACAGACATATCTATGTATCTAAACATGCTCTGAACAATCTAAAAAGCTAACTGTTGTAGTCATTAGCGCTGTTCACCAAATATTTCTGGCTCCTTGCCTCACAGGCACATTGCCTGTTGGGTGGAACCATTTGATTACTTCTGGCCAGTGAGCTGTGACTGGAAAAAGGCATCTAAATGTTCATTCCAGACTTTCCACAGCTCTTTTCCCTCTGCACAGGAACCAGTAATACTGAGAGGATGCTGATCATCAGCCCATGTCCCCAAGCAGTCACAACAAGCATAGCCCCTTAAGAATTACGTCTGTATTTTCAGCTGCTGGATTTGGGGTCTTATTTTTTATTACCACTTGTATTAGTCCATTTTCACACTGCTGATAAGGACATACCCAAGACTAGGCAATTTACAAAAGAAAGTTTAATGGATTCCCAGTTCCACGTGGCTGGGTAAATACCCAGAACATCTCTGGTAAGACACACAAGAGGTTAGTAATGTTGATAGATTACGGGGAGGGAAAACAGAAAAGTACCATAGTCCATGTTGTTTACTCTTTTGCGTCTTTCGAATTTTGAACTATGTGCATATATTACTTATTTAAAAAATAAATAGGTCAGGTGCGGTGGCTCACTCCTGTAATCACTGCACTTTAGGAGGCTGAGGCAGATGGATCATGAGGTCAGGAGTTCAAAATCAGCCTGGCCAAGATGGTGAAACCCCATCTCTAATAAAAATACAAAAATTAGCCAGGTGTGGTGGCAGGTGCCTGTAATCCCAGCTACTTGGGAGGCTGAGGCAGGAGAATCGCTTGAACCTCTGGGGGTGGAGGTTGCAGTAAGTCAAAATTACACCACTGCACTCCAGCCTGGCGACAGAGTGAGACTCCGTCTCAATCAATCAATCAATCAATAAAACAAAATAAAATAAAACGAAAAACTTAAAAAAAAGAAAGCATCTCTAGGTTAAGAGGTATAGTGTTATCTAGTGAACCACGTTTGAAAAACACAGGAAGCCTAGCAAAGGGCCAGGCATAGGCCAATGATAAATGTGTCATGAAACTAGAACCCTGACTGCACCACAAGCGCAGGTTTAAAGGGGAAGAAGACCACCACTACAGTCAAATAAGTTCTAAATGCTGGCCACTGACATTCAAGAAACTGCAGAAAAATTATTTCCAAAATTATTATGCTTGTAACATCAAGGCTTTTATTATTGAATCTTGATCCCATGTGAAAGCTTGAGCATGTTAGATTCCACTTCTTACAAGATTAGCAGTATGACTTATTTTTCCCCTCTGCTAAGAACAGACTGAATTATTTCAGAATAAAAAGTGAGAAGGCACTGTGCAAGACTTTAATAAAGTGAGGAAAGCATCCCAAAAGGTACTGATGGTAAACAACACTGAGAGATATCACATGTGCTAACCTGTGATCTCCCTACTACCTGGCTTTGTGTAAGCATGTGACACACAGATTAGAAACCCTGGAATAATTAAACCAGTAGATCCACCTTGAAAGAGTCCCAAGAGTACCGAAGTATTTGTTATCCGTCCTTGTTGGAAATAAAAGACTTAAAGTGGTTGACTTTACAGGCACACACTCTGTTTAGCTGAAGGCGAGGAGTTCCTGGAAATGGAACTTGAACAGATTCTGCAAAGTCTCCATGGAGATCCATTCCTGGCATGCTACATTGGCAATGGCTCAGCTCTTCCAGTCACTCCACATTCACCGAAGTCAGGACCTGTCACTGGTCATAATTCTAATCACACAACTGTTAATCAAACTTCCAGGCTACAGCGATGTTTATAAAGCCTTTCATAAAAACCAAACAACTTCCAACAATCCTTAGTTGCATACTTATCTTTACCTGATTTCCTTAAACATTTCCTTGAAAAGGCCTCATGAAGCTTGCATTTTATTTGTTAGTATTATTTTGAGATGAAGTTTTGCTTCTGTTGCCCTGGCTGGAGAGCGATAGTGTGAACTAGGCTCACCACAACCTCCACTTTCTGGGTTCAGGTGATTTTCCTGCCTCAGCCTCCCAAGTAGCTGGGACTACAGGCATGCGCCACCACACCCGGTAATTTTCTATTTTTAGTAGAGACGGGGGTTTTTCCATGTTGGTCTGGCTGCTCTCGAACTCCCGACCTCAGGTAATCTGCCTGCCTCGGCCTCCCAAAGTGCTGAGGTTACAAACATGAGCCACTGCGCCTGGTCTTTTTTTTTTTTTTTTTTTTTTTAAAAAA
>PVKV010037216.1:0-15024 GCA_004027835.1 Alouatta palliata
GATCTCTTGACCTCGTGATCCACCCGCCTCGGCCTCCCAAAGTGCTGGGATTACAGGCGTGAGCCACCGCGCCCGGCTTCAGTAACTTATTATCAGCCTGACCCAATACAACTATGTTGTGACTCCTACTTTAAATAAAAACAATTTGAACATTTTCTAAGAGTTTTTACTTCTTATATAAAAGAAAAAAATGTCAGGAAGTAAAAAGCCTGTTCCATGAATACCACTTTTCCTTTTTTTCTTTTTCATTTAGCACAAAGAGATAAGCTTGGAAACACACCCATATTTCAGAAAACATTTGGATTAAGATAGTCCCTTGGGCATTTCTGTGCATGGTTGGATTGGGACCATAAGGGAGACGGGGAGAGGGTGAGAGTGGGAGAAGGGACTCATACTGTCCAGTGCTGAGGCTGGGAAATGGCAATAGAGAGCTGAGTGGGGGAAGGGGAGCAGAAAGTATGAGGAAGGAACCATTCCTACTCTCTGTGCTTTTCTCTTGCCACCACTTCTCTTGCCCAAACAAGTCCTCCTTTTGGCTAACACTGGAGAGAAAGGTGAGAAGTAGGGACCAGGGATGAGGTCACAGGCAGAATCAGTAGTAGTGGCGTAAACAGCATTAGGACAGAAAGTAAGAGGGGTTGAAAGGAAACCCCAGCCATCCAGTTAGACTGGCCAGTTGTGAGTGGCCATTTATACGAAAGGGACAGAGAGTGGTACGTTAACGGTCAGGGGAAGGTGCTGCCTGTAGAACTCTAATTAGGCAGTTTCATGAACATCTAACATGTTCAGGAGATAATGTTATTCAAGAAAGTACTATTGCTTTAAAGCTAAAGGGAGAGGAAATAAAGTTTAATAACTAATGAGGACATCAAGGAATAGAGATTATTCAAAAGAATTCTAAAGCTGCCCTTCAGTTAAAGCAGCTGGAGAAGTGATCTAACTTCAGAAGCTGTCTGTATTAAGCCCTACCTTTTATGATCCTGACTGAAAATCACACAATTAGATTCCAGGGGCCCATCCAAGGCCATCCATCAATTGACCTCCATAGCCAACCACATCTTTTGGTTTCTACAACTTGATTAGGCAAAGCTCTAAGCCATCCTCCATTACTCTCACTGTTCTACCTCTGCCTTTGCTTGCATTGCTTCTAGTACTTAAAATGTACACAACCTCTCCTTTAGCCTTGCCCATCAGTTCCTCTAAGGCCTATCTTAAGGCTTGCCTCCATCCATCAATTACACTGATCCCTGAGAGACTGGCGGTTCCACAAGGAACCAAATGAGCATTAATCTGGGAGTAACATAACCAGGATTGTGGCCCTGATGATTCTGAAGTAGCCAATTTATCTTCTCAATATGTAGATGAGGAATTTGCCTTTAGAGACTAAATGGTATACCTATGTTAACTTGGTTTATAGCACCAGCAGAGAAGAGGATTGAAAACCCAAGTTCTGATTCTCCATCTATGGCTCTTTCTACTAAAGCATGCATGGCTGTTTTCAACCTATTAGTTGCCAACCATAAACTGATTTATTATTCAGGCTAATGTGGAAGACAGAGACAGAAGTAAAAAGATCATGTAATTTTTTAATATAAATAATGTTACCTAAATCTGGTATTTTCGGGTCATATTGCCCAAACTTTATAGCCTAATGAGAGGAATCTCCTCTAAGTAAGTATCTGCTGGGTTTACTTTACACATTTTGTAGTATAATTGAGAGGCTATGCTTTTAAAGAAAGTATAGGGCAAATTACTGTAGTCTATGTGTACTTGCTTCTGTTCTACCAAGGAGGTTTGAAAAGGCTAGGAATGTATATTTGGGGTAAAGTACAGTTTAAGGTACAATGGGTTAGAATACTGGAGAACACAACAATAGCATTTATTCATCTCAAGAATCTCTCAGTAGATAATTAACCTGGGCCATCCCATTTCTCTTGTGGCTAATGCTATCATGCTACTTGCTGTAGTGTTTTTCCTGTGCTTCCTTTTAAACAGAACACTTACTATATTATTGCAAGCATTATCACTTTTGTACCTGCTCCATTTTCCTCTTTGCAATGGAAAAGCAACCGTAATTAGGCAAAAGCATAAATTTTATATTTGTACTCATGAAGATGTAATTCTTATAAAAATCTGAGCTGGTAGACTAGACCTACCCACTTTTTCAAAGGTTTTCTGCACCATCAACTCAGACAAGTGGATGTTTCATCCACAAAGAATACACAGCTTTTAGGATATTGCTCTGTTCTAGCGCATACTTTGTCCCACACTGGATTCTGTGTGAAAGAAAAGATCTATCACAGTTCTAACTTTTGGGGCACTGCAAACCCCTCTGGCAGCCTGGTGAAGCCTATGGACTTCTTCTCAGAATAATGTTTTATAAATGCATTAGATAAAATACATGGGAAGCTATTATACTGAAATACTGTTCTACCCATAGACCCCTGTACCCTAAACCTATCATAGGTGTGACACAGGTCCCTCTATTGAAATACAGTTCTCTGTTGAAATACAGTTCTACCCATGGACCCCTGTACCCTAAACCTATCACAGATGTGACACAGGTCCCTCTGTCTATCTAAATTTTGGCTTTGCAAGGTGGGATTAATTTTGAGGTTAGAAACACTATCTCTCACTATGTAGTCAAACAAATAATCAAGTCCAAGGCCCAAGTCATAAAATGAAAAGGCCCAAAGTGAAAAGTGAATCATATGGGAGCAGGCCTAGTCCTGTAAGCAGGTGGCTGCCGACCTGGAACGATTTCAGAGTAGTGCAAAGGCTCTCTTTCTGCATTCCCCCAAATCCCTCTTCTCTCTGTCCACTCATGCTTGAAATCCCTTAATAGAGCCTAACTCCTTTGTTTTAATTAAGTAGAGGATTTGCTCTTGTTAAAAAATAAATACCCATGGGAGAGGTAATACTTGATGCCAAAGATTTGCAAATTTATTTTCCGCAGAACAAATTTTTCAAATGCAACCTTAAATAGAATGCTGATATATAAACAAATGCAAATTTTATAAGAATTTAGTATAATTGTGTATGTCAAATCTTATAACATAATTGCATGTAGTATTATGTACCTATAGGTATATAATTATTACTTATAGTATGTACTTACATTATATATTATGTAAATATTTATATTATATATTTATTATATATGTATTTATATTATATATTTCTGGTTATATCAACATAAACCAACAGTGGAAACAATGAGGCTGTTTTGGTGAAGACAAATTATGAAAGCAAGAGTTTTAAATAAGTACAATCTTACATCTATCACAGAATACAATTTATTTATATATTTTATTTTGCCTGCACAAGATGTAGAAAATCCAGATGTGAATAAATAAGTAATTTCAAATATTTAATAATTTGTTATGGCAGTTATAATCTCAGCATTTTGTTCAATTAAAATGATCCAGAAACTTTAAAGAACAGAATTTTTTTGTTTCAAAACAGTCACTAACAATACCTACCAACTGATTATGTTCCTTAATAATTAAGGATTCGTTGGTAAGTAGTCAGCTAGGGGATATTTGACAAATAGATTTCATAATTAATTTGAATCCTGACTCCCCTTGCTCACCTCACAACCTCAGGCAAGTGGCTTAATGTTAGTCTCAGTTTCCTTATCTATAAAATGATTATAAGAATGGCATCTACTTATAGGTGTAAGGGTTAAAAAAGATAGCGTACATAAAACACTATGTCTGGCAAACTTAACAAATGCTATTATAACTGAAGGGCTAAATTACCAAAAACATTTTTCAAATTTGTCATGTAACATTTCAGGATGTTCTAACATATCCTATTTAAATTTCTTCTCAGGTATCTTGGCATCCTTCTCTTTCAGATAATCACTGAGTTTCAAAGAAATCTAATTTTGTTTTGCATGTTAAGTCCAAATTTTGACATTATGCTTCACTGCTGATTGTTCTCTGCAGTTGTAAACAGAGTAGCACTGCAGCAACCTTGCACTGTCAAAGACTGTATAGCTCATTTCAAATCGTGTAAGAAGCAACCCGAACTTAAATCGAGCAGTGAAAGAATCTGTGATACTATTTTATCATGATGTGGCCATTGTAATGGTATACCTGACTATTACGCTGTGCCAAAAGGATGCACCAGAGAACTTGCCTGGCTTTTAATTGATAGGAGCACACATGTGTTCTAATACTACTATCAATTATTTATTAAATGATTACCAGGAGTCATGCACCGCTTTAAGATCTTCACACATATTAACTTATTTTTACTTTGCTTATTTATTTGTATGATTATTATAGGAGTGTGTATGGGGAGATCTGAATTTCAAAATATGACTAGTACAAGGCTACTCCCTATCTAATAAAAAACACTTTTATGGGAAATTCAAATGTGTACACACACACTTGCACGCATTCAGAGTAAACCTGAAAGCACAAATTAACCCTCTGATGATCAAATGATTGAATGCGTTAAAATTTGGCATCAATTGAAATATGTAGGTATTGTTCTTTATTATACTAAAAATGCTTAAATATTTATCATTGAATATGAAATGCAAATTAAATGCTTAGAACCCCTCTGAAGCTCAGCAGAGTTCTCTAACAATTTGAAAATCAACATTAGGCTGGGTGCAGTGGCTCATGCTTGTAATCTTAGCACTCTGGGAGGCTGAGGTGGGCGGATCATGAGGTCAGGAGTTCGAGACAAGCCTGACCAACACAGTGAAACCCCATCCCTACTAAAAATACTAAAATTATCTGGGCATGGTGGCGCGCGCTTGTAATCCCAGCTACTCAGAAGGCTGAGGCAGGATAATCGCTTGAACCCAGGAGGCAGAGGCTGCAGTAAGGCGGGATCGCACCACTGCACTCCAGCCTGGGCAACGGATCGAGACTCCATCTCAAAAAAAAAAAAAAAGAAAGAAAGAAAGAAAAAGAAAGTGAAAATTAAATTCTGTTACTTACACTGGGATGTGAAAGGAGTCAAATCAGATTCTTTTCTGAAATCGTAAGTGTGAAGAAGGAAATTAGAGATTTTTTAATACGAATTCATTTTTCAGGAAGGTAAGAACCTTATTATGTACCTATTATGTGCCAGCAATGTTACTATATTATCTGTATTCTCCATAGCACCCTTGTCTAGTAGGCATCATTATCCTGACTTGACAAAAGAGAGAACTCAGGATCTGAAATGTAATTGGCTTACCTAGGGTTCCATAACTGCGAAATAGCAGATAGGACCCAAACTCTGATCCACTCTGCTCCAAGTCCCTCCCGGCACACCAGATTACCTCTCCATCTTGCTTCCTCCATTCATAAACCAGAAAGATGAGACGGAGTGAGACAGAGTAAGCTGCTCTTGGAAACACTAGTTAGTTAGTGGCAAGGCTGTAACAAGAATCCAGTAGTACCAGCGTTTCACTAGGTAAATCCTATCAGATGGCCCATGGGAGGGTACCCTGTGCAACTAGGGCCTACTGGGAGTCAGCAAAAGGATTACTTCACTCCAAAACTCAACATCAGTCTATACAGCTTCAGAGCAGAGACTAGACAGAGGAGGGGACCAATCAGTCCTGTCCTTGGTACCTATTATGTGTAAAATATTGCTTGGTGCAGGGGAGGATTTGAAAAACAGACAAACAGAACAGACAACAAGGTCTCTGTCCTTGTATCTGTGTGGGAAAGAAAGCATATCATGTAAAACATTAAACAGCATCCCTGGTGGAGACCTCAGCAATATTCTGGTTCCCTGCCTGGACCCCTACAATAATATGTTTTAAATGACAGTATAAAACAATGGCACAATACAATATATGAGACTTGCCAATAGTAATAACTAGTATTTTTCAGAACAATTCTTTGTATTGGGACCTTTGTTAAGTACTTTGAATTATCTCATTTAAAAACTCAGTACAATCCTATGAGATAGATACTTTTATTATGGACATTTTACATGAGGAAAGGGAGACTATTTCTGGGAGATCCCTGGTCTAGTAAGGATTCACGCCAGGCAGTCTGACCCAGAATCACTATTCTAAGAGCTAAAAAGTGGTTTCAGTTCAGCACAGGGTTGGTTTGGGAATGCATGCAGGATCTTGGCACAGAAGCTCAAGAAACAGCCCTGTATAGAAATTAAGAGAAAACTCACTACAGTTAGATTCTTTTATGAATGTTATCTGACACGGCTATAGCCTCTCACTGCCTCTCCTTGCTCTCAGAGCAATAGGCTTTTGTGAGACAGCCAACCACCAGCTAACATTCCATCACCTTCCTCGGCCTTCCCAGTACTCCAAACCAATGCAGAATTGAAATTCTAAATAGCAACAACATACAAAGGCAATACCCTACCACCTCCATCATCACCACCACAACCATCACTGCCATATTGGTGGAATGTATTTTATAGACTGTGAATCAGGAAGGACATGAAAAGTCATTCCTTTGTCGAAAACTCTTTCTAAGCAACCTGAAGAGAAAGCTCTCTTTAAATGATAGGAGTGGGATGTCGTGCATGCCACCACAGTCCTTGGGTAATGACTGTGTGTCATAAATAGGATATGGCATTTTAGAATGTCTTTAAAGCTATTTCCTTTTGTTCAACTAATTTAATTTACCAAATGCTCCTGGGAAAGGGAGGGGGACAAAGATGCTGACTTCACATTTCCTCAAAAATAACATTTTCTTTTTAAACTGCTCTCAAAGAAATTGGATTTGATTGTTGTCTGCTGGCTCCCTCAAACTCTACCTCCGTCAAAATTCTGCCCCAGCAGGTGTGAGAAAGAATAGATGCAGAACTTGAGTGAATATCCACATCTGTTTTTGGAAAAAGAGAACAGAAGCAGCACAGAAGGAAGTAAAAGAGATAATTGCTGGCTTCAACTACAATACATTTTACTTGTGGGCAGAGGGCCAGCTTACAGCAGGCGGAATAGGCAGGCCCATCTTATTGGAATTCAGGGGTGGGCCTCCATTCTTGTCCGGAGACAGCTGTAAACCAGCAGCCCATAGCATCACAATCAGGCACTGAGTTTTGTCAAGGAATGCTGATACGTACAGAAGCAGCTTTGCTTGCCTCAACTGCACCCCTGCCTGGTGAAATGACAGTCAATCTCTGATTCCAGATGACAAGAACTGGATAAAAACTTAAAACAAATGGCGACCTTTCAAAAGATTAATTTGTTTACCAACAAAATGTTCCCTCTTTGTCATCCGAGATGGGGGTGACCTTCACTTTCCCATATCTGGCCTGAAAGGATGCTGACTATAGTCATCTGTTAACTCCATCTCAGCAACTATTCCCTTTTTTTATTTTTAGTGACAAGAAGGTTTATTAATTCACTCTGCTTCTTGTTATGGTTTATAAATGCAACAAGCTCATTCTGAATTACTGCAGTGTAACATCAATTTGTTTAAATCTAATTCTGCTACTGTTGCCAAATTATGTTGTGACTGTAATTGTGGCCATATGCATGGGCTTAAAACACAATCATGTTTTGAAACTGCCCTTCCTTCTCCACTCCCACCCCCTGCCCCTACCCCTTACTTCTGGTGCTTCTTCTAATCATTTGACATTAACACAATTGCCTCACTTTCTATTACTTTATCATTTCAGAAATGAATATGCTTTCAGTGAGAGAGAGATTACTACGTACACCCCAAGTGAAACAGTGAAGAATGAAACTATGATTTGTGAAGTATGGTTGCTACCCAACTAAGTTAGTGGAAAACACTGCATAACATATGACTAATAAAATCTAGAAATCATAATAGTATTAAATGCAGCCTCATGAATAAATAAAAGATTCTAAGTTTACATTGCATTATATATTTATTTATTTGGAAAGTGGGACCAAAGAACTGGTATAATTCTACAGCAACTCATATCTTGCCAAAAAGAAAAATGTTTTTATGATTCTTTTCTAGGTCATAACAGTTATAATCAGAGTTATTTGTGCAGCAATTCAAAGCAATGTTTTGTTTGGCTATTTTGTTATGCATTCATAATCATTCTTTTAAAATTCATGTTAACAGACACATGTTTTAAGCCTTTTAAGAAACCCTTTTTATTTAAAAAAAATAAATCAAAGTCAAATTTTCTGTAGCTCTCTTAGTGTGTTGTATTATAAAGTCTAACTGGAACTAGATGTCAGTGAGGGAATGTGAACAGTACCAGGGATTTCTTCTTGTTTCCACATACCTTTGAGGACCTACTAGAAAAAAATGTTGGAAGGTTGTTTGTTACTATTTGGCAGATTGAAGATAGTGAAAAAATCACCAGTGAGTCTCACTTTTAATACATTTTTGGTAAACTGGTTTTAAATAACAGAGTCACAGAATATAAAATTCTGAAGATAGTTTTGCAAACTAGTATTTGTGTGTGTGGCAGGGGTTATATGTTTTCAATGCACTAAAATCCTTGCATCAGCTCCTTGTTATCAGGAAGAATACACCATTTCATAAGATGGAGAAGATACCAGCTTTTAGAACTAATAATGGAAATTGGCTACATATTCACATTTGCTCTGTCAAAAATGTCTAAAGTTGTTTACAGGCTTTTGACAGGCTGATCAAGTTTCATAAGAAGTAAGGAAACACAGAGCCCTCGGCAGCCAAATAATAATCCCCTTTGAGTGTTTAGAGTAGTTCTAAAATGATTAGCTTTGATGCTGCTTTTCTAATTAACTATACATCACAAATGCTAGACACACTGCTCTAGTTTATGTAAGTGCTTTTGATAGCATTTTTGTAAGTGGTAAATCACAATTGCACTTATCCCCAAATGCTTTATATGACTGTTTAAAACCAAATACCTGAATACTTCTCTCACAGTACTTTTTGCACAATGCTTCTGTTTTTTACATCCAAAATGAAAATACTGTTTTCAGTTAGTACCACCATACAACTACACCAACATAAAATGATAGGGTCAACTATTTGATCAAAAGGCCAACTGTCTGAATAAAATATACATAATGTACATCCAATTTTAAATTGCTCTGGTATAGATTTTTATGGCATCTAGTTTTATGAAAAAAGGACATTTAATACAGTAAATGGATATCTACTAGCTATATGTCATAAAAGGTAAAATGCTTTCCCAAATTCTCTTTGCTAAAGTATACAGATACAATATCCAAGGCACTCATGCTATTTGGAAATTGGAAAAAACATAATTAATGACTAAGAATCTGCCCCAAGTTTTGGATATAATTTTGAAATCTCTATTTAAGTCTGAATCTTCATTCAGATTCATAAAGCAAAGCATAATCCTTTTTAAATCTAGAGGTATGCCTTTTATTTTTTATTTATTTATTTATTTTTTTGAGGTATGCCTTTTAAAACTCCAGTACTCATCAGAAAAAGTTCACAGGAAACCCAGCAGTTGCCTCGGGCTACAAAGCCTCAGTACTCTTCCAGCTAAGCCAATATTAATTCTAGATTGAAGAGGAAAACCAACAACAACAAAAGGGAAATCTGCTTCTCTCTGTGTTGCCAGAGAAATAATATTTTTATTTCGAGGGCTTTGGGCTCATGGGAAGCAGATAAAAACCCTTTCCCATTATTCACAGTGACATTTTAAATAAAGTTTCAGCAGGAATAAAAATATCTAACTTTCTGGTTATTTCTTAGGCTATAAAAGTATTTGTAAGATAAAGTGCTCTTAAATCAAACCTGTTAGAATAACATAAAGCACAAATAAAGAAACTGAAAATATATTTCAGGGTTACATGAATGAAGTAGGCAGTTGAAAATGTCTATGTAGGAAATTTGGAAGATTAATCTAAGAGACTATTATGCTAGTTAGAAATGGCTTTGCAATTTAATCCTAGCATTAATCTTGTTTTTAGTTTTGATTTCACCAAGGCATATATTGAAGAGCTTTTGAGAGAAGCCAAAGGTTAAAAACGTATTAAAAATATATAGCTGTTACCTCAGTAATTGTTTTCAGTGTTAGAAATGATCTCAAATTAAATCATTTCCCAGTTAAAATGAAGCACTACTCTTAGTTCTCCTAAGAAAACTCCACAACATAGAAAGAGTACAATCCTTGCTTAGGACAAGTTAGCAGCTAGTCAACGGCAAAAACAGGCATAGACTCTGAGATCTCTTACTGCAAATCTACATTTGATTATTTTTCCCTCTCGTTATTTTGCTGACATAAAGGATTAGTTTCTGCTTGCCTCAGATTTAGAATAATATTCTCAAATATTTGCACATTATGAGAGTATGCACAATTGAAGAGGATTCTGTGTTGTTTTCGTTTGATTCTTCTAGTGGTAAGCCTACTATCAAAGAAATAAAACATTTAAAATTTCTCTATTAATTGTTTTTGCTGGTGAATTATTTCCTTGTTAAAATTATGGTACTAGATTATTTAGGAATATCAAATAAAATAGAGAAATCTGAGCTACAAATAAGTCTTTAAAATAGGCTTACATCTTCTTAATCATTGCTAATTATAAACAGAATGACAACCACTACATCTCAAAAAAATTCCAAGAACAAAAGGATCACAATCTGTACTTAACATCTATATTACATCTTACCCTACTAATAAATGACTTTTATTTCTTTAAAAAATAAGAGCTCATTAAAACAACTCATTACTTACACATGCTTTTCTCTGATTAATATATGGCAAATTGATTCCATAGTTCGCATTTACAGCAGCTCTGTGGTGGACGTTTTCAGGATCCTGCATGATTTTTACATTCAACCCTATCTTACGCTGAAACAAAGAAACAATGAAACTTTCATGCTGGATGAACAAAAATGCTTACTAACATTTTATATCCTCAAAGGAGTTTAAAGTTCTTTGGAAATAATTATTTTCATGAAATTCTCACTGGAAAAAAATGTATTTGGATCTTTTATTTAGGCTGCTAATCGGTCCCTTTTATTCACAGAAAAGGAACTTTCTGTCGATTTTCCTCCGTGTATCCCATTGCTCCCACAAACACATCCTCAGACACATTTTCTCAAAAATAATGCTGGAAGCCAAACAAGGTGGGCAAAGGACTAGAGAGAATGCCTGGTCTTAATTTATTTTTAGCTTTCCAGGTCAAGGTTTTGTCAGTGAAATCTATACTACAAATACACAGGTAGAGGGCTCCCTTGGTCTGTTAATGTGGCCACTTTCCTCTAGGGATGTTTACAGGTAAATCTGTTTGGGCCTGGCAGATTTATCATAACAAATTTATCTACTCCTTCACAGAGATTCTCTTATCTGTAAGAATAATTTATGCTTTCATTAGAAAAAATAAGCCTCTTGTTTGAACCACTTATTTCTCATTTTAAATAATTCAAATTAGTTATTGTTGAGATGCTTAGAAGTAAACCATGAGAGTGGGCCACATAATGGTGGTGGGAATGGGCCCTAGATAGTTGTCAGGACACCTGACAACTATGTGTGACCTTGGGTAAGTCACTTCACCTCTAAGGAAGTCAGTTTCTTTATTTGCAAAATGCACGTTAGACCTGACAGCCTCTTGAGGAACCATGCCTGAGCTTTGGGATGCTATGATTTGAGGCTAAAAGATAATTTGGCACATAGGGACTATGGTATTACTAATAATTTCTAAAGTCTTTTGTGATTAATAAAATTGTAATATAATTCATATACCATAGAATTCACCCCTTTAAAGTGAACAATTCAGTGGTTTTCAGCATATTCACAACCATCACCATTCTCTAATTCCAGAACACTTGCATTGCCCCAGAATGAGACCTCATACCCATTAGCAATTGTTCCCTATTCCCACCTCCCACCAGTTCCAGGTAACAGTAATCTACTTTCTGTCTCCACTGATGGATCTATTCTGCACATTTCATAGAAATGGAATCAAAATATGCAGCCTTTGTAACTTTTTAAAAAGGAGGTTAGAAGTATTGTGAGCAACTTAACTGTTTTCCTTTCAATTCAGTGTCTTAGTTTTGAGGATTATCTGATGCTGTTGTTAAATTGGTTACAGGAATTGGACAGCTTTGTTCATGATCCAGCTGTTTCTTTGACATATGCATTCATAAAGGGTCTGTGCCTAAGGTCAAAGTGAAGGAGGCTACAAAAATATCTACAGAATGTACGGTAGATAAGCATAGATACATCTAGCTCAGGTATTTCTTAACACGTGTTCCAAATCTTCCTTTTACTTTTTAATAGCATTTTTTAAACCAAATCTCCAAATAACTGCCCACAACTGTCCACTGTATTTAATCTGGGCAGGAACACATGATGCAAACAAGGCATGTCTGTTTCCTTCTCCTTGAGGTACACGTGGTGACAAAAGTAATGTAGTACCTAATTATAAATGGCTTTTCTTCTGTGGGTAACACTCACAGCATTACTCCAGGGTTTTCACATGGAAGCAAATTACCTCTTCTATTGAAATTAATATCTGAACATAATTTTTTCCTTCTTAATTATACTTTCAGAATAATTTCTATTCTACCAAGGATTATGGAATTCCTAATATGTATTAGATGTGGGTTTGATTGGATGTGGGTTTCTGTAATTAGAGTGTTTTTAAAATGTATATATTTTAGATACAGAATTGATAGTAATAGCTTCATCTATCATGTCCAAGCTTTGTTAGAACTTTTTAATTATGGGATTATTGGCTCAGTGGGCCATAGCAGTTTTCTTAGTTTTATCATGCTCCATCAAGTTTGTGTGGTTATAGAGAGGAAATGGCCAAATAGAGAATCACTGCTAAAACTGGCCTTAAAGTCCTGTAGTGTTTTGCCTATTGTTAAACTCTGTAGCACTAGACATAGATATTTTTGAAAAGAAATCAGTATGTAACTAGAAATCCAACAAAAATGATAGGTATAATATCAATTCTTTATGGTTGGCTTCTAAAGCAATGATTTGAGATTAAAAGATAATTTAAAAATATTAACATGCTCATATTTACTATTTTGGTACCACTGCATGTGGATACCAAAATAATAATAATATGTAGCATACATGATTTAATTGCTCCTTCCAAAAACACTTAAAAGGCATCTATGTTTAAGGAATATTAACATAACCGTACAGGCATGGTGGCTCACTCCTATAATCCCAGCACTTTGGGAGGGTGAGGTGGGCAAATCATTTGAGGCCAGGAGTTTGAGACCACCCTGGCCAACATGGTGAAAACCCATCTCTACTAAAAGTACAAAAATTAGCTGGGCATGGTGGTGCGTGCCTGTAGTCCCAGCTACTTGAGAGGCTGAGGCAGGAGAATTGCTTGAACCCAGGAAGTGGAGTTGCAGTGAGCTGAGATCGTGAGACTGCACTCTAGCCTGGGTGACAGAGTGAGACTCGGTTTAAAAAAAAAAAAAATTAACATAGCAAATGTTTCACTGAAACTCACTACCAAATACATTCAAAACCTAAATTTGTCTTCGAAAGCATCTGTAGTGATGTATGGGAAAATACTTACAAGCATATGCCACATTATGATACCCAGTAATAAGATTTTCAAGAAAATCAATTACAGACTTCAAAAACAAAAATAAAATTAATCATTCCATTAAGCAGGAAAGTATGCTCAGAAAGATAAACATTTTTTTTTACCAAGTGACATAAATATCAGAAATAATTTCAGAAATTTTTAGTAAATTGGTCAAGAAAAGATAGAAATTTATATAATCTATCTGGAGTCCCTAAACAATCTAAACTTCGTATTCTCTCCTTTTGATAGTAATTACAAGCAGATATATTAAATGTGACTCTCATTTAGACTTTGGTTTGTAAGAACAAAAGTTATTATCAGAGCCAATTACTGTTTTACCTACATGGCTGCACAGAAGCAGGGAGTTCAATTTTCATCTCATCAGTGATTTTGTGGTATTTATTTTATTACTATGCCCACAAAGCTATGTAAGAAGGAAATAGCTTATGCTATTAAAACTAGGGTTGGAATATAGGAGGCTAAGGTTTCTTTTAGAAGAACTTCTGAATTAAAAACACTAGGCAGCGTGAAATGCCAGCTCCCCAGACATGGGTAGACCATAAAATGATACATATCTGAGCAGTAGATGCCACACAGAGTAATCAAAATTGAAATGCTTCACAAACAAAGTTGAGAGAGGCTATTTACTAAGTTACAGTATTATCAACAGTGTTTGCTACAAGTAATGTCTTCTAAAGTGGATATTGCTTAATACCATATTCCTACTGGTTAAAGACAGCTGCTGTTTAGTCTCAAAACCAGAGAAAAGAAAAACAGAAAAAGAATTTAGTCACCTTTAACACTCATTCTCTCAACCATTGTCTTATGTAATAGGAAGAACAATAGACGTCAAGTCCTGATTTAAGCTGTATGATCTAGATTTCTCATTTGTAAAACTGGGTAATAACACTTAGCTTCATAGGGTTATTTGTAAAGTTCGAATGACTAATGTATGGTGTCTTATAAATTATAAAGTACTATTCTGGAGCCAATGTGAAAGGGACCCAAAATATGATTATAATGGACTGAAACACTTCAAATATATAAAAATCCATGAATTCTTCTTTTTTTAAATTGTATTTGGGCTCTGGGGTACATGTGCACGTCCTGCATCCTGCAGGATTGTTGCATAGGTACATACATGCCATGGTGGTTTGCTGTCTCCATATCCCGACCCCACATCCATCACCTACATCAGGCATTTCTCCCAGTGTTATCCCTCCCTATCCTTCCCGCCCCCCTGCTGCTGCCCCTCCCCTCTACCCCCCAACCTAGCCCTGTGAGTGTTGTTCCCTTCCCTGTACCCAAGTGTTCCCACACATCTACAACCATCTGATCTTTGACAAACCTGATAAAAACAAGCAATGGGGAAAGGAGTCCCTGTTTAATAAATGGTGTTGGGTAAACTGGCTAGACATGTGCAGAAAGCAGAAACTGGACCCCTTCCTGACACCTTACACTAAAATTAACTCCAGATGGATTAAAGACTTAAACATAAGACCTAACACCATAAAAACCCTAGAAGAAAACCTAGGCAAAACCATTCAGGACATAGGCATAGGCAAGGACTTCATGACTAAAACACCAAAAGC
>PVKV010037217.1:0-15028 GCA_004027835.1 Alouatta palliata
GGGTGTTGAACAATGAGAACACATGGACACAGGGAGGGGAGCATGTCACACTGGGGTCTGTTGGGGGGAAAAAGGGGAGGGACAGAAGGGGGTGGGGAGTTGGGGAGGGATAGCATTGGGAGAAATACCAGATACAGGTGATGGGGAGGAAGGCAGCAAATCACACTGCCATGTGTGTTCCTATGTAACAATCTTGCATGTGCTTCACATGTACCCCCAAACCTAAAATGCAATAAAAAGTATATATAAAATAAAAAAAAATAATAGAAAAAAATAAAATGATGGCATATTTATGCAATGGTAAATGCTGTAAGATTGATTTTTTTAAACAACAACAAAAAAATAAAACTAAATATTTTGTATAATCTCAGTTCTATAAATAATCACAGAAAAAATTTTGGACTGTCTGTCAAAACATTAACCATTATTATTTCAGTATGGTAGAAAATCAGGCCAGGCAAAGTGGCTCACACCTGTAATCCCAGCACTTTGGGAGGCCAGGGTGGGTGGATTGCTTGAGCTCAGGAGCTTGAGACCAGCCTGGGCAACATGACGAAATCCTGTCTCTCCAAAAAGTAAAACATGAGCTGGGGATGGTGTTACATGCCTGTAGTCCCAAGTTCCAACCTCTTGGGAGGCTGGGGTAGGAGGATTGCTTGAGCCTGGGAGATTGAGACTGCAGTGAGCCATGATTGCGCCACTGTGCTCCAGCATGGGTGATGGAGCGAGGCACTGTCTTAAAAAAAATAAAAAGAAAATCAGACAACTTTCATTTTGTTCATATTTAAGAAGCTCTCTATTTTCCAGTAGTCTACAATAACAATGTTTATTTATATATTATAAATTTTAATATATTTTTATATTAAAAATGAAACTTTAAAGCATGTTAAACTTACTGAGGAAATGGTACCATACTACTTCCTTCCACTTTTGACTCTCTTACTCTTTGCTTCCAGTAATTGGATTTCTGCCATTCCTTCATTATTGGAATTGCTTGCTTAGAAGTAATTGGTGCCTTGAATGATCAACTGCAAATACCTCTTCTTAGCCCTTAGCTCACTTAATTTTTTACATAATCTTACTTACTTGCTTCTTTATTTTTAAATAACAGCTTTACTGAGAGGTAATTTCTATACAATCATCTCTCAGTATCCATGGGCTCTGAATCCATAGATTGAATCAATTGTGGTTCTAAAGTATTAAAAAAAATATGGTTGTGTCTGTACTGAACATGTACAAACTTTTTTCTTGTCAGTATTCTCTAAACAGTACAGTATAACAATTTACATAGCATTTACATTGCATTAAGTATTATAAGTAATCTGTAGTTGATTTAAAGTGTCCAAGAGTTTGTTAGTAGTTATATACAAATACTACATCATTTTATATCAGAGACTCAAGTATCCATGGATTTTAGTATTCATGAGAGACCCTGGAACAAATCTCACATGGATATTGGGAGATGAGTGTGTAAGTAAATTTATTATCTTAAAATATACAATCATTGTGTGTCCTAGACATGCTCATCTTTTTGAACTTCTATGATTGGGGATCACCCTGGTTTATTTATTCATATTTTTACAAAAGCTATTGGGTGCCACCTATGTGCTAGGTACTAGTTCCTCTCCTAACTCTTCTTTTTAGTCTTCTTTGCTAAATCCTCTCCCCAACCCTCAAATATCAACATCCTCCAATTCTATTCTCCTGTTCCTTCATAGTTTGTTTATGCAAATGGTTCTCAGTTCACCTTAGCCCAGGATATTCATTGAATCTGTTCACTCACATGTGCTGCTGAGGCCTGAGTACTCACAGGTCTGGGACTATAGCTGAAATTAGCACTCTGTGTCCCTGCATACAGCTTCATTCCTTTTTCCCCTTCTGTGTTCCTAATCTCATTTATGGTGTCACAGTCTTGCAAGACAATCATTATAGAAGTTTTAGACATGTTTGATTCAGACTGTTTTCTTTTACTACCCTGTCCATTCAGTCCTCAAGTCTTACTGATTTTAAGCATCTTGATTCTATACCCTTAACCCATTCCTACAGCCAGTGCCCTGGTTTTGCCCTCATCAGCTTAGCACCTCTCATGTGGATAGTGCAGTGGCCTCTGGCATCAGCTCAGCACCTCTCATGTGGATGGTGCAGTGGCCTCTGGCATCAGCTCAGCACCTCTCATGTGGATGGTGCAGTGGTCTCCGGCATCCCATCTCTATCTTTCACAGTTGCCAGGGCCATCTTCCTAATGGTAGCCATGGTTATATCATTCTTCTGCTCTAAAACCTTTCTAAAGAATAAAGCTCAAACCCCTTGGCTCAGTAACCAAAGACATACATGATCTGGCCCCAGTCTACCTTTCCAGGACTATGTACCGCTACGGAGCCCTGTGATACCCATATAATCCAGCCACTTAGAAAATTCGCAATCCATAGACACATCCTCCTCACTTCTCTATCACAGAGCACCTATTTCCATTGTCCACTCCTCGTTCTCTACTAATTAAAATATGGGACATTGTATTGGAGTTCTCCAGAGACGCAGAACCAATAGGATGAATATATGTGTATACATATAAAGACAGATTTGTTTTAAGGAGTTGGCTCATGATATTGTGGAGGCTGGTAAGCCCCAAATCTGCAAGGTAGGCCAGCAGGCTTGAGACCTAGAGAAGAGCTGCAGTTCTAGTCCGGAGGCAGTCTGCTGGCAGAATTCCCTCTTTCTCCAGGGAGGTTAGTCTTTTTTCTGTTAAGGCCTTCAACTGATTAGATGAGGTCCACCCACATTAGGGAGGGTAATAGGCTTTACTCAGAGTCTACTGACTTAAATGTTCATCTCATCTAAAAATATGTTGACAAAAACATCTAGAATACTGTTTGACCAATTATCTAAGCACTGTGACCTAGCAAAGTTTGACACGTAAGCTTAACCATCATAGCCGTCTTTCAAGACTAGTTCAAATAACCCAGCTTCTAAGAAGTCCTCTGTCATTTCTCTAACCACCTCTAACTTTCCTACCTTTGCACCCCCACAGCCACTGATCTGAAAACTTCAAGCACTTACCACGCTTTATACGGCCTTTGCAATTTGTGTTTGTCTATCTCCCATTTACAGTAATGGCAGCTATTGTGCCTCATTTACATTTGTATAATTCATGATACCTGCGTAAGAGTCTATACAAAATGGGCACTTATTAAATATACTTAGAATAGAAAATTGATTTTTAAAGTCCCATTTACAGGACCTCAGTCTCCTTACTGGTCAACATTTAATCTCCAATACTGGAGAGACTAATTAATTTCTAATTTTAATCTTGACATTGTGTACTAGAGACAAAATTAGAGGTTAAAATTTTAATCTCTAATTTTGTCTCTAATACACAATGTCAAGGGACCCTACAGATTAGCCAGTCATTCCCACCTCCTCGCTACCTTTCATATCTCTGATAGATCTATGTAAGCATTTAATTACCCATTCTGAAAGCCAGATGGCTGGGGCCCCTGGTCTTGCTATCGAAGCCAAAGTGATAGGGAAGAAAACTCTAGGAGTGGTCACTAAGCTTTTTCTTTGTCCCATTCCTGACTCCATCCCACCAACGATATTAGGTAGCACTTTTTCTCATTAAAGGAAGCCTCATCTTTCAATCTGTCAGAGGTCGGTTTCCCCAGTTTGGTAAGAAGTACTTCATACTGTGTGCTCTACTCTGTAATCATAAAGAGACTTCATTTCCCAGAACTTCATGTATCAGCATCCTCAGCAGGTTGCAAAGACTGGAAGCAGGGGCATTTGGTGCTCACCATTGGAGCCAGCTCTGATCTAAGGGATCCATCAACCTATAGATTTAAGATCATATGCTTGTAAAGGCTTATTTTAACCCAAAATTTTTTATAAAAAACCTCACATACATGAAATTTCATTTATACTATTGTTCCATCCTAACGATTTCTTTAAACAGTATCTTCCGAATGAGTTAATTCACAAGTATCAAGAGGACTTAACTGCACAACAGAACTGGAGGGAATTTCACATAAAAAATCTAGCAGGAAATCTTTCAACAGAACTGCCGACAGTTCCTAATTTAATTAGCCTAATTAATATATTTAAATACCAACTAATTAACATCACGTTTCCAGGATGTAATCTGTCCTTTAAAAGATGCACACTTCTGTTCTTGTTTTATCTTCATTCAGATTGTCTTTGAAAACCTTTTGTTACATGCTGCCTCTTGTTTGAAATGCTGGCCCTCTCCTTGGTTGAAATTTTAAAATATAATAAAGTCCCTATTTTTCTTTTTCTACTTAAGAATTCCTGTGGGTATCAGTGAAGATGGTGCTTTTCTTTAGTAAAAGTTAAATCTACAGTGCTACCCAGCTTATTCATTGCATCTTGATACAGCAACAACTTTGATTAGAGAATCATGTTTAATATAAAGAAAGGGGATTGAGAGTAAACATAAGAACACAAAGCCAAGGGATTATTTCATAATTTATTTTTGCCTCACGTTGTTCTAAGTTAATTAGAAAGTCTACCAGCTCGAATGATTTCCGGTTTACCCATGCCCTCTGCCTTCCTCCTCTGGCAAAGGCTGTCATTCTCTCTGCTCCTAGCGAAGGCCTAACAACCCCTCCACTGGGCTCAGAATCCCAACTCCTCTTGCCTCTCCTTCAGGCTTCCCTAAGACAGCTCTTGTCAAAGCAATCATGACCTTCGTGTTGCCAAACCCAGGAGTCATATTTTTATGTTCTTATCCTTCTTGACCTCTCAAGAACCTTGATGAAATTGACCAATACTTCCTTCTCAAAGCTCTTGAGTTTTGTGATGTTGCAATCTCTATTTTCACTTTCCTCACTGTTACTTCTTTTCAGTATCTTATTCTCCTGTTTTTCCTCTGCAAACCTTGGAGTGCCCCATGAAGGAGTTATTGGCTACCTTCTGTTTTCTGTTTATACCTCATAGTTGATCTCATTCAGCCCCATACCTATTAATGCCATCTCACTGCCAATGATGCCCCCCGACTATCTGTACCTCTAGTCTTGACTATACCCCAGAACTCCAGACTCTGATTTGTCTACTGAACATTCCCATATAAGTTGGAACTTCTTCTCAAACATAACAAGGACAAAACAAACTCTAGATGTCCCCCCAGAAAGCTCATTTTCCCCACCACATCTCAGTAAATGCTGTCAACACCCACTCAGACTCAAGCCAAAAATTTAGGAGGCATTCATTGTTCTGTTCTTTCCTGCTCCTTAATGCATAATCCATATACAAGTTCTAGATCTACCTCATAAATCCTACACTGGATTTCTTCACCCTGTCTCCACCACTTTCATTTTAGATCAATTGCCATTGTCTCTTTTCCACAGTAATCTCCTAGTTGGTATTCCAGCTTCCAATATTAGATTGTCTACAATCCAGGCTCTTCACAGCAGCCAGAGGGACCTTTACGTAACACACATCTGATGATTATGTCAGTTCTTTATTTAAAGCCCTCCAATCACTTCCCATCATACTTAGAATAAAATTCAAACTCTTCACTCTGATCATACCTGCCAGTCTTTCAGATTTATCTCTTATTCTCTTTGCCCATTATGTTTCTGCACATAATCTTTTTTGCTTCTTAAACCAACTGGTCTTTCTTCCTGGAATACTCTTCCTCTTATCTTTACAGGATTAGGTACTTCTTTTAATTCAGATCTCACTTTTACTGTCTCATCCTCAGAGATGGGGCTTACTCTCATATTTCTCTTTTTTCATTATCTGCTTGGCAATGATCTGATAAAAATAAAATCTCTGATCTTATTTATTGCTTGGTTGGTTGATTTCTCTGTCTCCCAAAACCTCCGTGAGAGAATCTTGTCTTTACTGTTTTCTTCTCTAGTCCCTGTGCTGCTAACCATTTTGTTAATGAATGTATTGTGATAAAAATACATAACATAAAATCTACCATTTTAACCATTTTTGAAGTGTGCAGTTCTGTGGCATTAACTGCATTCATGTTGTTGTGCAATGATCATAATCACCCCTCTCCAGAACGTCTTCGTCTTCCTAAACTGAAACTCTGTACCTACTGAATAGTAATGCCACACCCTCCCAGGCCCTGGCAATCACTATTCTGTTTTCTGTCTCTCTGAATTTGACTGTTCTAGGCACCTCATTGTGTTTGGCCTATTTCACTTAGCATAATGTCTTCAAGTTTCATCCATGTTGTAGCACGTGTCAGACTTTCCTTCCTCTTAAGGCTGAATAATATTCCATCACAGGAATATGTCACATTTTGCTTATCCTTTCGTCCCTAGATGGACTCTGTACACTGTACACTATAGGCTATTCTATATGATCTTCTCAGAAACTGTAAGGTCTTCTCTCACTATTTGATATTTGAGATAAGTAAGAGCTTTTGAAGGCTAATTGCTTGTTCAGGGTCGCATGGCAAGGTTATTGGGTTGTTGATGGGCAAACTTGGACGTGCCTCCCTCCCAAGCCTGTATTTTCCCTGCTGCCCACCATGCTGGTGCCTGGCAAAAGGCTTTTCAGTCTGCTGTCAGGAAAACCAAAATCATGGATATAAGAGAGCTTTAAAATTAATAGTTAGCTTAATATAATATCATTCTTAACACTGAATATTTTTGAAATAATATTATTAATGTGTTTTTGAGTAGTTCAAAGAAGATTTGCTGTTATTAGATAGGATTTTTCACAAAATAAGAAAAGCATATTTCCTGCAGGTTGTTCTTAAGGGCCAGTTTCTTATCAGGAACCTCATCCAGACTAGACATTCTGTAAATATTAGAATCCTGTAGTAACAGGCAAAATATTTCTATTTTAAGTGCTGCCCTGTTTCCAGTAGTTATGTAACAATTATTTCTCAGACATGTCGTTTTGCTTTGTGGCCAGAAGGTGGAGACAGACGATGTCAAATACCTCCTGTGTTGTTTCCTGCTCTGAATTTTTCTCACCAAATCCTAGTCACCTTTTTTAGCAAGTCCTAATCTACTCCAAGTGTGCCATTGAGAATAGGGTCTATTATTGATATATATTAGTCAGTGTTCCCCAGAAAGTCAGATAGGAAATGTAGGCAGGTAGGTAGATGAATGGATGGATGAGTGGGGATTTATTAAGGAAACTGGCTTATGCAGTTATGGAGACTAAGTCCCATGATGGGGTAAACTGGATACCTGGGATGCCAGTAGTATCACTCAGTTTAGTCAGAAGGCCCCCAAACCAGGGAAACTGATGGTATAACTTTTAGTACAAGTCCAAAGGCCTAAGAACCTGGAAGGTCATTGGAGCAAATACCAAAATTTAAAGGCTGGAGAGCCTAGAGTTCTGATGTCCAAGGGTAGGAGAAGAAGAATGTTCCTGCTCCAGGAGAGAAAAAGAGAGAGAAAATCACCCTTCCTTTGACTTTTGTTCTTTCTGACCTCCAGTTGACTGGTTGATACCTACCTGTATTGGTGACAGCAGATCTTCCTAAGCCCACTGATTTCAAATGCCAATCGCCCTCACAGGCATAGCAAGAAATAATGCCTTTCCAGCTACCTGGGCATCCCTTAATTCAGTTAAGTTGACATCTAAAGTTAACTACTACATGGTATATCTCATATCAAACTCATATGTTGACACTTTGATCAAAAGTATTCTATGAACTTTTATATAGCAAAAAGAATTAAAAGAATATACGATTGAGGAAATAGTAAAATATTAGCATAGTTTCTGGCACACAGCAGGCTCTCTGTACATAATGAACTAATTAATGAGTGGTGCATTTAAGAACCTGTTGTAGATGAAGAGATATTGGAAAAAGTGATCTGGTGCTTCTGTGGTTGCAATCTGCAGTATGCCTTTCTTGGCCTATACTCTCTTGACAATGAGGAATGAGCATGTAGAGTCTAGTGTATATATCTATAGTTTGTGTATTAGAAATGTGATGCCCCAGAAGTCCATTGAAAAAATTAATTTAACTGCTGCCAAAATGAATTAAGTAGTATTTAAAGTTCATGAAGGAATTAATGAAATTTTGAAATGTGAATAATAATGTAAAAATAAGTTGAGTATTATGTTTCTGATTTGGTTGTGTAACCCTGCCATACTTACTAGATGTGATTTTTAGTTATTGCATGCATATATACCTGTACAATTTTATACAAAAGAAAGTGAATCTACAGAACTCAGTGGTTAAAGGAGAACCTTGAGAAATCATGTTAGACCACTTTCTTTAAACAGAATTGCTAACATTTATGTCTTCCCCTAAAGACTTCTAGGGAAAAAACAATGTTCTCCTTCAAATAAATCAACATATAGGGAATCTATTTTATTAATAAAATTTAAAAACACATCTTAGTAGCAAATGATCTTGGTTTGGGTTTTTGCAGTTTGATATGCCTCTGTGAAATTTATAGACCCTAAAATGTCTCCCAGGACCCAGCATTTTGTTTAATGACTGACCTTTTCTTAGCTCCTACTTCATTTCCTGACATACAAGAACAAGGCATAGGAGTAAACAGGATACCAGGCATTCACAGAAGGATGGCATTTTTCTTGGCCAGAATATCTCCGCTGGAAAAATAAAAATAAACAAAACAAATAGAAATTTTTATTTCCTTGCCAAGCCTCTTCCCGGTCCTTTTTGTATTTCTTATTGTCTGGTATTCAAAGTGGATAACTCAGTCAGATAGAGAACCAAGGAAGAGAGGCCAAGGAGCTGGGTTCCATCTCCTTATGGGCTGGCAGCTTTGCTCTATTTGGGTGGCAGGAATTTGTACCCAAATCCTGATCAATGCACTAAGAATCCTAGTGGCAGTGTCTAGCATCTGTCTTTTGCCATTACTAGAAAACAGTAACAATGCTGGGAATATTCCAGTGCCGTAGAGAATCTCCCATATGTGAAGGGCAGCACATCCAGTTCTTCTTTTGCAATGGAGAGAGGTCAGGCTAAAGTGCTCAGCTAATTAGTCCCCAGCATCCAAATCAAGACAAAGAGAACCCGTGTTGCAGTGTGAGCAGCTCGCCAGCTGGTACCATCTGCAGCAGGTTGCCACAAAGAGCCTGCAGTCATCACAGCTGTTTAGCCCCATATCGGATGGCTCTAAACATGTAAACAGGTACCTGAGCAAAATTATGTAGTGCTGAACAGTCGGAGCCACTCGCAAGGAGGCAATAGGAGCGTTGTTGAAGGACTTTAAAAGGCTCTCTCCTTGAGGTGTCTGCCAGAGGCAGCCCTGAAAACATAAAATATTCATGATTCCAGAAGGATTCTGACCAGAAAATCCTCAGAAGTTGTTTTATAAGCAGCTTGCCTCCTGAGGGAATAATCATGGATTTTGCAAATATCCATCTCAACATACTGATGACTTTGAAAAATCAAAGCTACTGTTTTCCAGATGGACAATTTCAGTGCTGGATGGCGTTTGAACTTCCAGTTATTCATTCTGTTTATAATCCTTTGAGGCATACCAAGTTATAATTTTTATCTAGCCCTCAATCATTCTTTTTCTTTTTATTCTCTTTCTCTTTGGAGGCATGCTTCTAACGGTCTGCTGCTTAGTAAGACTATGCAATCTCATTTTTAGGCCAAGGTATGGGTTTCCAAACTTGGTTAAATGTAAAATCGCCTAAATAACTCACCTAATACATATTTCCAGACCCTATCACAAAATAGGACATTGATGTATATGAAATAAAATGATGCACAGTTAGCTATTTGGAAATGGATTCCCTTCTCTCAACTCTACCTATATTTTTACAGTCTCATCCTTCAAGATGCACTCCCTCATAAAGCAGTTGCCCACAGCAAGAGAAACTCATTTTTCCAAAGTGTATATTTTTCTGCGTTTACTACCACTGTTTGAATGTTAACTTTTAAAGACAGGATCTTTAACTGAGTCTACTTGGAATTTTCCATGGGGACTTGCATAAAACAACTGTTTTAAAGATGTTTACATCATCTCTGTCTTTTTTCACAGAAAATCAAGACTTCATTTGTGCTAAGATCTTTGTATGAGCGGTTGCTACTTGTATAGAAAAGATGTGATTTTTGAAAAGAGCAGTGTATACTGCTATTGATTGAGTGCATTAGCTTTGTCCCTGGTTTCATCTAAATTTAGCTCTACCAAAGGCCCTGAAAGGGAACTCTTCCCTCTGTTGTGTTTCTGTGTGCTGATTTTTTATCTCCTGTGGTGCTTCTCCCTCTTTTCTACTCCCATTCCAGGCCATGGCTCCTTTACCAAACAGTTCAGTGATAGGAGTTGACTAGGAAAATAGCCCCCGAGTGCCTTCCAGACACTGGGGCACAGTAAGAGTCTCAGTTCCATGCCCCAGGAGCTCACACTTTGCTTTCAGGTTTTGGAGTCAATTTTAGAAATCTCTGTCACCTTGTTAAGCAGAAAAAGTCTGGAGGGACCAGTTTGGGGTTATTTGTTATTGAATCGCCCAGCACCTAATTTTATGCCCAGTCTCCTACTGATATATTGTAATTTTTATCTTGGGGAAACCATCTGCTACCTGTCTAAGTTTTTGTAACATAAGGCAATGAGAATAAAATATAAAATGTCAGGGATTCAAGGGCTGTTGTTTACACTGAAAGTTCCCTGATCGTTTGTAGCCAAGCCATTCGAGGAAGCAGCCTCTGTAACTACAAAATGGGTCTTTCAAAGTATTCACTGCCAATTTTTGTTAAAGCAAAGAGTTTCCTAAAAGAAGGACATTGAAACCTGTTTCTCTCTGTGAGTTACTTGTAAGCATGAAGAAAAAAGAGAGCTGACAGAAACATTTACTTTAAATTGCCCTAAAATTCAAATAGCTGACCGTGGTCTCCCATCAAAATCACAAATGCCTTGAAAGCTGAGTGATCAGTGAGGACTGAACCAAGGGTTTATTGCTTTGATATACACATTTGAAGCCTAAGAAATGAAAACAGATTAAAAAAATAGCTGCCAGAACTTAATAAGATTTGGAGGAGTGACTCTATTTGGGAAAATTAGATCATATATCTATTTTATATATTTGAGTATGCATGGAGACCCTTTCATCTATGTTTCCCGAACCTGTTATAAGATAGTAGTGTGAGTCTTTGCAGATTATAATTTATGAATATGTCATCTTTTATTGCAAAATAGTATTCATTCACCTGTTGTTTAATCTTCGCCGTACACTTATGAGAACATAATTGGTTTTCTTCAGAAGAAGGAATTGCTCAAAACTTGGGAAAATGGGTACGTAGAAGAGGAAATAAAAACCTGTGGTGCAGTCATATATGGGCTATTTGCTTTTTCTATAGATTTCCATGGGTAAAGTGATATAGCGATGTGTTAAGAAATCTGCTGAATATCATATAATTCAGATTTTCTGGACTCTGACTTCCATTTCTCTACCAGGTTAGCTTATTTATTTATTTATTTATTTGATCTTTAACAACATTTAGCACCCAGCAGTTTGTTTGTATAATATCTAAAAAGAAATTGGTAGGCACGAATATTTAGGCATATTCGTAGGCATAAATATATTTAGCTCATACCAAGAAATACATTTCTAGGCTACATTAAAGATATGCACATTTTATGGTTTCTATTAAATATCTAGAATAATTTCTGTTCAAACCCATATTTAAGAACTTACTATATAGTGTATAGTAAGGTACTCTAGACCTGCTCTGAGGATAAATGTTAATAAGAGTGGGGTTTCAACAACTTTAATACGTTTTTCAATGACTTTAGTAGGAAAGTCCCCAATGACATGAACAAAAATATATCTAGGCACTGATTTTACCTGCAATAATTTACTTTTATCTAACACCATAGATGTAAATATTTGGTGTTTATAAGATTATAAAGATTAATGTATCAAGCCAGCATGGTCTGTGATCAAACAAGTACTCATTTCCCTCTTCCAAAATCCCCTCTTACACACTTTTCCACCTCATCTCTTATGACACAAATGAGGATCCAACCTCACTTCACAGGCCCAGAACACCTGCCATTTCTGGAGCACTCTGCAATTGTCCAAGAAATATTTTATAATTTTTTTTTGTAAAACATGTTTCTACTATTAATAGCTCACTTTATGTGGAGATTTATTTTAAACAGCAGAGGCAGGTAAAGCTAGATGGGAGTGAAAAATATTTTCTGGATTCTACCCTTTGTTGGTACATTCTGCTAACCTCATCTAGCCAGCAGGTCTTAAAAAGCCTGAATATCCAGGGTCAAGAATCAACCAACAGCTCTGGCTTGCAGAATTTTTTTCTTTTCTTTTCTTTTCTTTCTTTCATTCATTCCTTCATTTGTTTTAGACAGAGTTTTGCTCTGTTGCCCAGGCTGAAGTGTAATGGCACTATCTCTACTCACTGTAACCTCTGCCTCCTGAGTTCAAGCGATTCTCCTGCCTCAGCCTCCTAAGTAGCTGGGATTACAGGCATGCACCACCATTCCTGGCTACTTTTGTATTTTTAGTAGAGACGAGGTTTCTTTATGTTGGTCAGGCTGGTCTCAAACTGCCCATCTCAAGTGATTCGCCTACCTCAGCTTCCTAAAATGCTGGGATTACAGGCATGAGTCAACACACCCAGCCCCAGAATTTAGAAAAAAATCAAATGTAACATAACAACCTAGTATGTGTGTTGTAGGGCCCAAAGACTTAGCACTCTGAAGGTTTGCTGAAATGTCACCTCACAAAAGGCAGATTAATTGGAGAAAAGGCATACAAACGTATTGAAATGGTATACACAGGAGCCTTCAGAATAAAGACCCAGGGATATGGGGAAAATTGTCCGTTTTTATTCTTAGGTTCAACGGAGTATGACTAGCTGTGTAGAAATATGGTTGGACAATAAAGGGTGTAATCTAATGCTAATAGATGGAGTGGGGAAACCTGGCTGGGCCTGTCTGTCTAGACTTCTCTTGACTTCTCTGAGCAGCATTCCTTCCTTCTGGGTGTGGGGCAGGACCCTCTCTGGAATGAGAGTCTTATAATCTAGTGTCAAATAAGGGAGGTAAGATAATTTTGTTATGACCAGTTTTACACAATAAGGCAGAGAAAAACCTAGAGTAGTATTTTTAGGTTTCATGGCTGGCTTTAGGGAAAAGGGGTCTGGTTTCTATGACTTGCCCTGGGGAAGAGGGATTCTAGTTTCTATAAGCAAGCTTAGGGGACTGAGCAGCAGGAAAGCAGGAGAGCAGAGAAGGCTCCTGAGGCTGTTCCAGAGGCCTTCATTTTGGAGTATTGTTTTCTGAACCCCAACGGTGTATACACACATGTGTATACACACGTATATACTTGACATACAACCCACTCTCTCTCTCTCTCTCTCTCTCTCTATATATATATGTATATAATTATTTTTAAACAGCACATAATAAGTGCCCAGTGACTCTATGCTGTAAACTGAATCCAGCTCTTTCAGGCTTGTTTCTTAAGCTTCTCCTGCTTCAGTTTTCCAGCTGCACACATTCTTAATATTTAATGGCAATATTACGCATTTTTCCAAATAACAAGCACTGTTTTTTTTGAATGGCTTCTGCATTTGTCTATGTAATTCTACATACATCCCAGACTCTCTGGTGGTGTTTTTCCTGCTAACCTGCCACGACATGGACTTTGCATCCAAGGCTACTTAGGTTGCGCTCACAAGCTATGTGATGGAGCCTCTGCCCTCCCTTTCACAAGTGTCCTGTTGCAGGGGCTTGATCAGATGTGTCTGGGGAATTCCAGTTAGTCTTCCTATCATTATAAAGGCAGAAGCTCAGATGTCTTACTTCTCTGGGGCTCTCATGGGAACAGAAGGAAGGCACTTGCTTTTACTGTTAGTATTTTCAGTACCCAATGAGTTACTATATCTATGATTGAGAGTTAGTTTGCCACATAACTAAAGATGTGCTGATAATTGTGGAGGATTTAGAAAGCGTCAGGGAAAAGTTAGGGTAGACATTAAATTAACGCTAGCTACTTCCACCTGTATAGTTCGCAATTTACTTGGAAACAAAACAGACCTGAGTATACTCCAATTGAGGGGCAGCATGGTCATTTCACATTATTATATAAATTCAAGCAGGGACACTTTCTTCTGGGGAAGGAGTAAGAGGGATCTTTTGATGTGACTGTCTCTGGACATCTCAATATCTTGGATAATTAGAGCTCTGAAGAGGGATGGATTTGTTTGCACAAAGAATCCAAGGATATTTTTTGGGGGAAGGCACCTGAATCTCTACTGTCTCCCCCATGTTCAAACTGTAGGGGGACCCTTGTGGGCCCTGACAAAGGCCCAAGGTTGATCAGCAACAAAGTCCCCAAAACAAGGTGGAAAGAGAAAGGACTGTGGGTTGGTCCTTGCCCAAGTTGGAAGGACAGAGGAGGAACAGTGATTCTGGGTTCATGAAGTTCTGATCCAAACCTGTTGGCAGACATGTGCTCTAGGGAAGGGTTTTGTGAGTGAACAGAAGAAACAGTAACTTTTCCAGAATGTTCAACCCACTGTGGACATTGGGCTCCTCCTCTGGGTCTAACTTAACCCCTGGGAATGTGGCTGTACTTTGTACCTTCTTGATTATACTAGGCTGGTGGTTCTTAGCATTTAATGTGTGTAAGAATCACTGGGAAATTTATTAAAAATGCCAAGACCTGTGTCCTTTCTTAGATATTCTAATAGACTTTCCTCGAATGAGGCTCAGAAATATGCATGCTTAGCAACTATCACAGGTGTTTCTCATGTGGGTGGTCTGTGGAGGGTGTCTTTTTTTTTTATTATTCCTTCATTTTTTTTTAAATAATTTATTTATTTTACTTTAGGTGCATACTGTATCTGGTATTTCTCCCCATGTTATCCCTCCCCACCCTCCCCTCCCTCCCTACCTCCCATTGTCTCTCCCCTGCCCCCCCCAACTGTCCCCTGTGTGTGATGCTCCTCTCCCTGAGTCCATGTGTTCTCATTGTTCAACACCCACCTATGAGTGAGAACATACGGTGCTTGGCTTTCTGTTATTGGGTCAGTTTGCTGAGAATGATGGTTTCCAGATTCATCCAAGTCCCTACAAAGGACACAAAC
>PVKV010037218.1:0-15017 GCA_004027835.1 Alouatta palliata
GTCAAGAGATCGAGACCATCCTGGTCAACGTGGTGAAACCCCGTCTCTACTAAAAATACAAAAATTAGCTGGGCATGGTGGCACGTGCCTGTAGTCCCAGCTACTCGGGAGGCTGAGGCAGGAGAATTGCTTGAACCCAGGAGGCAGAGGTTGCGGTGAGCCGAGATCGCGCCATCGCACTCCAGCCTGGGTAACAAGAGCGAAACTCCGTCTCAAAAAAAAAAAAAGAAAAAGAAAAAGAAAAACCTCAGAGATTCATGTCCAAGGATGCTCGTTGCTGTGTGTTTTCTTTCTTAAAAATTGTTTTCTAGTGATGGGGTCTTGCTGTGTTGGCCAGGCTGGTCTCGAACTCCTGGGATCCAGCAATTCTCCCACCTTGGCCTCCCAAAGTGCTGGGATTATAGGCATGAGCCTCTGCGCCTGGACTGTTGTGTCTTTTTTCTTTTTTTTTCTTTTCTTTAGAGACAGGGTCTCTGTCACCCAGGCTGGAGTGTAGTGGAGCGATCTCAGCTCACTGCAGCCTTGACCCCCGGCTCAAGCGATCCTCCCGCTTCAGTCTCCTGAGAAGCTGGGGTTATAGATGACAGCCACTGCGCCTGGCCCACGGCAACATGTTAAAATTGTAGACATTTTGGAAAACACGGATCCTGCACGGGGTCTGAACTTCCACCCACCTTCACTCAATTGCTCGTGCCATTTGAGTAGTTTCCTAGTTCTTTTGTTTTCTTTTTTGTTTTTGAGATGGAGTCTTACTCTGTCACCCAGGCAGGCGTGCAATGGTGCCATCTCGACTCCCTGCAACCTCTGCCTCCCGCATTCAAGAGATTCTCCTGCCTCGGGCTCCCAAGCAGCTGGAATCCAGGCGTGTGTGCACCACCATGTTCAGCTAATTTGTGTATTTTCAGTAGAGACAGGGTTTCACCATGTTGATCAGGCTGGTCTCGAACTCCTGACCTGGTGATCTGAACACCTGGGCCTCCCAAGGTGCTGGATGACAGGTGCGAGCCACTGTGCCTGGCCCAGTTTCCTACTTTTCTTTCTTTCTTTTTTTTTTGAGACAGAGTCTTGCTCTGTCGCCCCAGACTGGAGTGCAGTGGCACAATCTCAGCTCACTGCAACCTCTGCCTCCCGGGTACAAGCAATGCTCCTACCTCAGCCTCCCGAGTAGCTGGGACTACAGGTGCCCACCACCACGCCCGGCTAATTTTTGCATTTTTAGTAGAGATGGGGTTTCACCATGTTGGCCAGGTTGATCTCCTGACGTCGTGATCCACCTGTCTCACCCTCCTGAAGTGCTGGGATTGCAGGCGTGAGCCACCACGCCCGGCCCAGTTTCCTATTTCTAGTACCGAAAGGGTCTTGCCTGTGCTGGGGGCCCTGCCTGTCTCCAGGAGGTGGTGGTGTTTCCTAAAACTCACCCGCACTTTGCAGACGAGAGCCCAGAGGCTGCAGGGAGCTGGAGCTCAGCCCAGTCCCACTCTGAGTAGACTCCAGCCTGGGGGTGTGACTCCCCAACCCCTGCAGAGCTCTTCCCACCACCCCAGGCTGTGGATTCCGGCCTGGCGGCCAGGGAAAGGGAGAGGAAGCTGCTTTCATTTGCCCACCGGCCAGGGACCCCACCTCACAGCTGGCAAGGGGCCCTGGCAGGAAGTTTGTGGGGCCGAGGCCCAGGAAGGTGCTCAAACTCGAACAAACACTCGGTGGATAAGAGGCTCAGCCAGGGCCGGGAGGTGGCCAGGAACCACCAGCGCTGATCCTGACTCTGCCCCGTCCTCGGCTGGGATGGGGGCTCCCCAGGGCACCTTCAGCGGGAGATCTCACGTCCTGCTTGGGTTCTGTGAGGAAGAGCGGGGAACAGAGACAGAGGGAGGAGAAGAGATAGACAGAGAGCGAGCTAGAGACGGAGACTGAGAGAGACAGAGGCAGAGACAGAGCAGCAGAGACAGCCTACTCGGGAGGCTGAGGTCAGAGAACTGCTTGAACCCGGAAGCAGGAGAACTGCTTGAACCCGGGAGGTGGGAGAACTGCTTGAACCCGGAGGCGGGAGAACTGCTTGAACCCGGGAGGTGGGAGAACTGCTTGAACCTGGAGGCGGGGGAATTGCTTGAACCCAGAAGGCAGGAGAACTGCTTGAACCCGGGAGGCAGGGGAATTGCTTGAACCCGGAAGGCAGGAGAACTGCTTGAACCTGGGAGGCAGGAGAATTGCTTGAACCCAGGAGGTAGAGGTAGAGACAGAGAGAAAGAGGCAGAGAGAGACAGAGAAAGAGATAGAGAAAGACACAGAGAGGCAGAGACAGAGATAGGGAAGAGATAGAGACAGAGAGACAGAGACATAGAATAAGCAGAGACAGAGAGACAGACACGGAGAAAGGGAAAAAATAGGGACAGAGAGACAGAGATAGAGACAGAGACAGAGATAGAGAGACACAGCCGGAGAGAGAGAGCAGACACAGAAACAGAAAGATAGAGGCACAGAGAGACAGAGAGAAAGACGGAGAGAGGCAGAGACAGAGACAGAGAGAGATAGAGACAGAAAGAGACACAGTCAGAGAGAAGCACAGACAGAGACAGAAGACACAGAGACAGAGACAGAAGACAGAGACACGGAGAGCTAGAGACAGAGCGCGACGGAGCCAGGGACACGGTGGGGAGAGACGCCCACGCATGCAAGGCAGGAGAGGAGGCCGGTGGGGTGCAGGCACGTGGAGGTCTGTCCCTCTGCCCCCTGGCCCCAGCTCCGGCCGCCCCGAGCCCAGCCCCCAACCCCCATCGAGAGGAGAGAAGCCCCTGCCGCTGTCTCCGCAGAGCCCGTGGGGATCGGGTTGGCCTCATCTCCCTTCGCAGCAGCCACAACGCAGGGGGACCCAGCCCAGAGACCCCGACACCTCGGGCTGGCGGCAAGGGTCAGGAGGAGTCCTGTCCCGTCTCTGCCCCTTGGTAATAGGGATGGGGGTCAAGGTCTGGGTCCCTCCTGCCCCCACCCACTGGTCTGCCCAGGCACCATCTCAGCCTCTGACCTCCTAAAAGGTGTGTACAGAGCATCCTTCCTGCCCCAGGTTCCAGGGTGGGGGTGCTGAGCCCCCAGCACACAGTGGGTCTCGATGCCTCTTTGTTGTGGAAACAGAGTGTCCTTGGGGGCCTGAAGCCTGCGCCTCCCTGCCAGTTCCCAGCTGAAGCCCTGAAGCCGGGCACAGTCAGATCCCACTCCTGGGCCCCCGTGGGGCCTGGGCCAGCCTCGGTGGCCACGCCTGTCAAATGGGGCCGCATCTCAGCCACAAGGGAGGTGCTGACAGTGACTCCAGGGCTTCCGCCCCTCGGGCAGGCAAGGACGGAAGTCCAGGCCAGCTCCTGTCCCCCGTCTCCATATGGGATCGGCGTGGGCGTGGGAAGTGACCAGGACCAGCTCGCCCCTGGCTCTGTGAGGCTCGGCTGGGGGCAGGACCCCACCAGTTTCCATGTGCTCGTGCCTTCTGAGCTCTGCCAACCCGTTTTTCCATCCTCGGGGGGGTCACAAGGGCAGGAATCCCCAGACCTGTCACAGACCAGGGCACTGAGGCTGGAGCAGAGGCCCCGCCTGTGCCTCCCAAGACCCCCAGCCCTTGCCCTTCAGGGGCACAGGTGCCGAGGGCCACTCGGCCCTCGACATCTAGAGCAGCCGAAGCCCCAAACCCAGGGTTCCCCTAAGCCTCGCCCGGGGCCTTCCCCACCTCCTGGTGCGGGATCTCCCTCCCCTCCCCAGCGGCCGGGGTCAGGCTGAGTGTACCCTGGGCTCTGGTTCATTTCAGCACGAGGCTTATGCAAGGCACATGGCACAGCCCATGCCCCCAGCCCCACTGCCAGGGCCACCCCGGCCTGGGAGAAGGCAGAGCCCCTTGCATTTCATAATGCTCAAAAAACAAAACAAAACAAACAAATTCAAAAATTAACTGAGTGTGGTGCCTCACACCTGTAGTCCCAGCTACTCTGGAGGCTGAGGTGGGAGGATCGCTTGAGCCCAGGAGGTCGAGGCTGCAGTCAGCTATGCTTGCACCACTGCACCCCAGCCTGGGTGACAGAGGGAGACCCAGTCTCAAGACATAAAAAGAGAAGGACATTCCATGCCAAGGAGCCCGTGAGCCACATTTGGGGGTGGCTTTGGAGTATTTGAAGTCACCTCCAATGACCCGGCCCAGGTTCCCCTGCCAGGGGAGGGGAGGCCAGCTTCAATCCAGCAGGCAGACCAGCGTGTTGGGGTGGGGGCGCCCAGATCTTGACCCCCATCCCTTCCCAAAGGGCAGACACAGGACGGGACTCCTCCTGGCCCTCGACGCCGGCCTGCAGGTGTTGGGGTCTCTGGGCTGGGTCCCCGGCATTGTGGCTGCTGTGGAGGGAGATGAGGCCACCCCGATCCCTGCCGGCTCCAGCCACAGCAATCAAAGCTGATTCAAGTCCCGACTCGGAGACAGGCCGGATCGGCCGGGAGGTGACACGGTGACGCCGAAGCTCCCCCGGCCGATGCCATGTAGGGAGGGGGTGACACCCGGAGATCGCCTGGCGAGCCGGCCCCAGGAGGGTGGGAGCACCAGGGCCTCCCTCCCGGTGGGGCTTCTCACCCCCAGACAGCCCTGTTCTCACCCCACAGGACCTGGCTCCCAGCCACCCAGAAAGGCTTCGTAAACTAAAGACTGCTTGGCCAACTGTCATCTCCATTAATGCAGAAAAATCATTAGGCACCGGTCCCAAGACCCCGATCGTAAACCGGCTGGTCCCCGGGGCCCTCACCTGGGTGGCAAATGGCATCCAGGGGAGGCCCCGGGCCCAGAGGCGCCCGCCCCGCCCGGCCCTCCGCGCTGAGCCTCTTCCGATCGATTTTATGAAGCAGCTCGGGGTTCGTCAATGCTCCCGCTCTCGCTTTATGCCCCTGTTTAAAAATTCTTAATTAAGCAGGTTTTTTCTGTTTACACTTGAACTAATTACACTTTTAAAACCAACAATAAAACATTAGGCCCAGGCTATTAAGGGCTTCGGTGCAGGCCTGCGGCCGGCCCAGGGGGCAATTCAGGAACTAGGCCCTTCCATGGGAGATAGGAGTGCCCGGCGGCAGGCGGGTGCCTGGCGTCCCTCAAGAGGGTCCCCGGGCCTTATCCGCCTTCCTGGAGGGTGGGGAGGGGACAGCAGGCGCCCGGATGAGCCGTGCTTCCGCCCGCCCGGCCGATGGCCCTATTGATCGCAGCGGCTTCCCCACGGCTCATCTTCTGGGGCACCCTTGGAAGACAAGGTCCGTGCCAGGGAGGCCCCAGGGGTGGCCAGAGCGAGAACCGGAGGGCTGGGAGGGTCTCAGGTGGAAGACTCGGGTGCCCGGTCAGCAGACAGTGACAATGGCCTCTGGACAGTGTCCTGAAGGACATTCAGTGGCCCTGCCCCAGGGGTGGGAGCCTATTTGGGACTGGGGCAACATGTGTTGGGAACCATTGGTATTTCCAGCAAAGCCCCCCATCCCCTGATGGGCAACTGAAGCTGTGTCTGAGCTGGACCGAAGCCGTCCTCCCCTCCCCCAGCAGGGGCACCTGGGCCGGGTCACTGGAGCTGACTTCAAATGCTTCAAGGGCACCCCCAGCTGTGGCTCACGGGCTCCTTGGCACGGAATGTCCTTCTCTTTCTATTTCTTGAGACTGGGTCTCCCTCTGTCACCCAGGCTGGAGTGCAGTCGTGCAAGCATAGCTGACTGCAGCCTCGACCTCCTGAGCTCAAGCGGTCCTCCCACCTCAGCCTCCAGGGTAGCTGGGACCACAGGTGTGAGCCACCACACTCAGTTAATTTTTGAATTTGTTTGTTTTGTTTTGTTATGTGAGATGGAATTTCACTCTTGTCGCCCAGACTGGAGTGCAATGGCACCATCTTGGCTCACTGCAACCTCCGCCTCCTGGATTCAAACGATTCTCTCACCTCAGCCTCCCAAGTAGCTGAGATTACAGGCGTGAGCCACCAGGCCCTGCTAACTTATGTATTTTTGGTAGAGACGGGGTTTCACTATGTTGTTCAGGCTGGTCTCAAACTCCTGACCTCAGGTGATCCACCTGCCTCAGCCTCCCAAAGTGCTGGGATTACAGGCGTGAGCCACTGCACCTGGCCAACCTCCATCAATTTAGACCTCAGCTGCCTCCTCCCGTCCCTCGGTCCAGCTTGGTGGCCGCCCCATAGAGCTTCCCGAACCTGACGTGAGCCTCCTGAGCTCCTCAGACTGTAAGAATTTTCAAGGCGTGGGGCTTTCTAGGCTTTACCTGCAAGTTGCCGTGAGCACTAGTGCCTCGGGGTCTGCTCTGAAGGCAGCCACGCGGTGTCCCCTCTCTGTGACTTCATCTCACCCACAGCCCTACCATCCAGCCCGTCTCCCAGGAGAGATACTGGCCTCCTTCCCACCCGCCCCTGTGGTCACCTTCTCCAGCATCCTCGGGGACTCACTCCTGAGCCTCCCTCGAAAACACCCCCTCTGCCATGTCCTCACAGTCTTCACCTTCTCCCAGCCTCACCTCGAGACCAGGCTCTGAAACTTTCTATAAAGGATCAGGTAGCCAGTGTTTTCGGCGTTTTGAATTGAACAGTCTCTCTCAGGACTACTCCGCTCTGCAGTGGCAGCGAAACCACCACCGACAAGATGTGAGTGGCCGTGCATGTGTGTCGATAAAACTTTATTTATAAAAACAGGCTGGCCGGTGCAGTGGCTCACGCCTGTAATCCCAGCACTTTGGGAGTGGCCGTGCATGTGTGTCGATAAAACTTTATTTATAAAAACAGGCTGGCCGGTGCAGTGGCTCACGCCTGTAATCCCAGCACTTTGGGAGTGGCCGTGCATGTGTGTCGATAAAACTTTATTTATAAAAACAGGCTGGCCGGTGCAGTGGCTCACGCCTGTAATCCCAGCACTTTGGGAGGCCAAGGCAGGTGGATTACCTGAGTTCAGGAGTTCAAGACCATCCAGCCTGATCAACATGGTGAAACCCCATCTCTACTAAAAATACAAAAATTAGTCGGGCGTGGTGGCACGCACCTGTGGTCCCAACTACTCAGGAGGCTGAGGGGGAAGAATCGCTTGAACCCAGGAGGTGGAGGTTGCAGTGAGCCGAGATTGTGCCACTGCACTCCAGCCTGGTGACAGAGCAAGATTCTGTCTCAAAAATAAAAAAATAAAATAAAAATGCAAAAATTCGCTGGGCATGGTGGCAGGTGCCTATAATCCCAGCTACCTGGGAGGCTGAGGCAGGAGAATCATTTGAACCCAAGAGGTGAAGGTTGCAGTGAGATGAGATTGCACCACGGCACTCCAGCCTGGGTGACAGAGTGAGACTCCATCTCAGAAAAAGAAGAAAAAAAGCAAGAAAAAAAGTATCATTCAAGGTGCTAACATGTAACGCTTTTTTCTGTCTTCTACAATCTCTCTCAGCTTTTCATGATTTTCTTCAATTTGCTCCTATTCTACATCATTCTAAATTTTATTTTATATGTCTTGCAGAGAGGGTCTCGCTGTCGCCCAGGCTGGAGTGCAGTGGTGCGGTCACAGCTTGCTGAATCCTTGACTACCTGGGCTCAAGCGATCCTCCCAGCTCAGCCTCCCAAGTGGCTGCCACCACAGGTACACACCACCACTGTGTTAGTCCGTTTTCACGCTGCTGATAAAGAGCTGCCCAAGACTGGGAAGGAAAAGGTTTAATGGACTCACGGTTCTACATGGCTGGGGAGGCCTCACCATCAAGGCGGAAGGCTAGGACGGGCAAGTCAGGACCTACATGGATGGCAGCAGACAGAGAGCGCTTGTGCAGGGAAGCGCCCGTGTCTAAACCATCAGATTTCGTGAGACTCCTTCACTATCACGAGAACAGCGCAGAAAAGGCACGCCCCGTCATTCAGACACCTGCCACAGGGTTCCTACCACGACACGTGGAAGTTGTGGCAGTTACAATTCAAGAAGAGATTTGGGTGGGAACGCAGCCAAACCATGTCAACCACACTTGACTCATGTTTTGATTGTTTTGGGGACATAGGGGTCTCACTATGTTACCTAGGCTGGTCTCAGACTCCTGGGCTCATGGGATCCTCTCACCTCAAACTCCCAAAGTGCTGGGATCCCAAAGGCATGAACCACCATGGCAAGCCTAAAATTTTATAAATGTAATTTATTATTGTGAATTTGACCATTCATCTTTATGGTAGGCAATGTCGGGTTTAAATATGAATATTGAAACCATTTCATCATTTGGTCTAAAAATGTCAGCTATCTGGTTCTTTTTTTTTTTTTTTTTTAGATAAGAGTCTCTTAAAAACATGGCTGGTCCAATGGTAGTGGGTTATCAGAACTTATTAACATTAGTGTCACTAAAGTTGGTATACAACCCCCCACTGCTAAATTTGTCTGGCTTTAAAAATAAAAAAATAAAAAATAAATAAAAAAATAAAAAGATAAGAGTCTTGCTCTGTTGCCCAGGCTGGAGTGCAGTGGTGTGATCTTGGCTCACTGCAACCTCCACCATCCGGGTTCCAGTGATTCTCCTGCCTCAGCCGCCCAAGTAGCTGAGATTATAGGCATGCGCCACCACGCCTGGCTAATTTTTGTATTTTTAGTAGAGATGGGGTTTACCATGTTGATCAGGCTGGATAGTCTTGAACTCCTGAACTCAGGTAATCCACCCGCCTTGGCATCCCAAAGTGCTGGGATTACAGGCGCCCGCCACCACGCCCAGCTAATTTCTTTTGTATTTTTAGTAGAGATGGGGTTTCACCATGTTGGCCAAGCTGGTCTTGAACTCCTGACCTCAGGTGATCCACTCGCCTCAGCCTCCCAAAGTGCTGGGATGACAGGTGTGAGCCACCTCACCCAGCTATTTTACTTCTCAGTGCACGCCTGTTCTACCAACTCCCTCACGTGGTCCTTGGTTTGGGTCTCACTGCTCTTGTGAGCTGTGGGACACTGGACCTCTGTGGCCTTGGGCACAGTGACTGCTAGGTGCAAACAGAGCAGCGTGGAATATCTAAACACACACATTGTGAGGCTCTCCCCTGCTCACAGGCACGCTCCACTGTTCCACTAGACCACTTATAAAACACAAGTTCAGGCCAGGGGCAGTGGCTCACAGCTGTAATCCCAGCACTTTGGGAGGCCCAGGCGGGCAGATCACCAGGTAATGAGTTTGAGACCAGCTTGGCCAACATGGTAAAACCCCATCTCTACTAAAAATACAAAAATTAGCCGGGCATGGTGGCATGCGTCTGTAATCCCAGCTACTCAGGAGGCTGAGGCAGGAGAATCACTTGAAGCCAGGAGGTGGAGGTTGCAGTGAGCTGACATTGCACCGTTGCACTCCAGCCTGGAAAAGGAGTGAAACCACATCTACAAAAAAAAACATAAATTAGCCAGGCGTGGTGGCACGTGCCTATAATCCCAGCTACTCAGGAGGCTGAGACAGGACAATCGCTTGAACCCGGGAGGCAGAGGTTGTAGTGAGCTGAGATTGTGCCACTGCACTCCAGCCTGGGCAACACAGCAAGACTCCATCGGAAAAAAAAAAGTATTAGTCTGTTTTCAAGCTGCTGATAAAGACATACCTGAGAGTGGGTGATTTATACAGGAGATAAGGGTTTAATGGACTCACGGTTCCACATGGCTGGGGAGGCCTCACAATCATGGCAGCAGAAGGCAAGGAGCAGGCCACGTCTTACGTGGATGGAGGCAGGCAGAGAGAGCTTGTGCAGGGCAACGCCCCCACATAGAACCATCTCATGACACTTACCCACCATCACAGGAACAATACTGGAAAGACCTGCCCCCACATTCATTGTTTTTTTTTTTTTTGAGACGGGGTCTCGCTATGTTGCCCAGGCTGGAGTGTAGTTGGCTATTCACAGGCGCGATCCCACTGCTGATCAGCACGGGAGTTTTGACCTGCTCCTTTTCCGACCTGGACCGGTTCACCCCTCCTTAGGCAACCTGGTTGTCCCCTGCTCCCGGGAGGTTACCATATTGATGCTGAACTTAGTGCGGACACCCCATCGGCACAGCGCACTACAGCCCAGAACTGCTGGGCTCAAGCGATCCTCCAGCCTCAGCCTCCCGACTAGCTGGGACTAGAGGCATGCGCCACTGCGCCCAGCCTGCGCGCACTTCTTTTGAGATGGAGTCTTGCTCTGTCACCCAGGCTGGAGTGCAGTGGCATGATTTCAGCTCACTGCAACCTCCGCCTCCCGGGTTCAAGAGATTCTCCTGCCTCAGCCTCCCAGGTAGCTGGGACTACAGGGGCGCGCCACCATGCCCAGCTAATTTTTGTATTTTTAGTACAGAGGGGGTTTCACCACGTTGGCCAGGCTGTTCTCCAAGTCCAACCTCAGGTAATCTGCCCGCCTCAGCCTCCCAAAGTGCTGGGATCACAGGTGTGAGCCACTGTGCCCGGCTGATTTTACCTTTTTTTTTTTTTTGAGACGGAGTCTTGTTCTGTTGTCCAGGCTAGAGTGCAGTGGTACCATCTCGGCTCACTGCACCCTCTACCTCCCAGCTTCAAGTGATTCTCCTGCCTTAGCCTCCTGAGTAGCTGAGACTGCAGGCTTTCACCACCACGTCCAGCTAATTTTTGCATTTTTTAATAGAGATAGGGTTTCACCATGTTGCCCAGGCTGTTCTCCAAGTCCACCCTCTGGTAATCTGCCCACCTCGGCCTCCCAAAGTGCTGGGATTACAGGTAGGAGCCACCGTGCCTGGCCCTATATTTTCCATTTTTTAATTGCCTGTTTTTTTTTTTTTTTTTTTTTTTTTTTGAGGCAGAGTTTTGCTCTGTCGCCCAGGCTGGAGTGAAGTGGTGTGATCTTGGCTTACTGCAACCTCTGCCTCCCGGGTTCAAGCGATTCTCCTGCCTTGGCCTCCAGAGTAGCTTGGATTACAGGCACTTGCCAGCACGCCTGGCTGATTTTTTGTCTTTTTAGTAGACATAGGGTGCGGCAGGGACCTCTGAACTGGGACAGCCTAGGCAAAGGGGTAGCTGGGCGCCAGGCTGGGGACCTCCCACCCCCGTCTACATGCAGAGGCTCCGGCTCATTCCGGAAGGGCTGCCTGGATTTTCGGAGCGGGTACAGATCGTGGTTTCTGTCCCTTCCTGACATGGGGGCTTCCCTGCATTTTGGCCACCAGCTGTCTGGGGCCCCCTTACTTCTCATGGACCTGGGACAAGTGAGGGGCTTAGGTGAGTTAACACGTGACTGAGGACGAGTCTCTCTCCTCCCGGCAGGGCCCTGGGTGAGATCCCCTCAGGGGCCGCCAGCAGCTGGTCAGTCCAGAGTCAGCCCTGGGGCTGCAAGGTTGTGGGGTGGAGTGTATTCCTGGGCTGAGGGCAGCTGATTCTGTTTTTGGGGAGGATCCACTCTGGCGAGACCCCTGTGTCCAGCGTGGACCAGCTGGTGGGGAGGAGGGGCTTCAGGTCACAGTGGCCCCCTGCCCCGTGTCGGGAGGGACAGAGGGCACAGCAGGTGGATGGCAGCAGGCGGGGAGCCTGGGGACCCCTTGGGGACAGGCAGGTGGCAGGAGTCACTGGCCTAGGGTGGAGGTCACGGCTGGAGACGCGGGACATTCCCGGCAGCCTGGGGCGGGGCCTCCACAGGGGCCCATCCAAGCCCCCTGCCAGCGGCCAGCCTAGCTTTCTGGCCCAGGCGTCTTCCAGAGTCTGGGGCGGGGGGAGCATTTCTGAGAAGGGAGAGTCCCTCAGGGTCTCGGGGTTTCTGAGAACCGTTTCCACCTCTTCTCAGAAGCGCCTCCCCCAGACCCATCCCTGGGCCCCAGCCTGGCAGGCCAGGCATTAAACCTCCACTCCAGGGCTCTCGGAGGGGGTGAGCTCCCCGTCCCTGGGGAGTGCAGGAGGCGCGGAGATGGAGTCGGGACTGGGGACGAAGGCTTCCTCCGAGCCAGTGAGGGTCTGTTCCCAGCTCAGAAAGGGGCACAGAAGTCAGCTGTGGTCCCTTCAGTGTTGGGGAAACTGAGACGCAAAGACGAGACCTGCTCAAGCCATTCGCTGCAGTTCAGAGAGGGGAACCGAGTGGGTGGGGCGTGGCCTCATCAGGGAGCAACTGACGAGGGGCGGAGCTGACGGGCGTGGCTTTTGGTGGAGGGCGTGGAGGGAGGGCGTGGCTTCGGTGGAGGGCTCAGGATGTGGGCGTGGCTTTTTATGGAGGGGTGTGGTCTGCGTGTGGCTGGTTTTCTTCGGTGGTAGATGGGCGTGGCTTTGGTGGAGGGGTGTGGTCTGCGTGTGGCTGGTTTTCTTCGGTGGTAGATGGGCGTGGCTTTGGTGGAGGGCGTGGTTGGTGGGCGTGGTTCTGTTGAGTAGTTGAGGGCGTGGGCGTGGCTTTTGTGGAGGGGCGTGGTCTGCGTGTGGCTGGGTTTCTCGGGAGGCGTGGCGCCCGGTCCCCTAGAGGAAAGAGGACTTTTGCGACCTCCCTCCCTCCCTTCCACGTCCAGGCTCTGGAGAAGGGACACAGAACGAAGTCAGCCGGGCTCTCCCTGCAGGAGCTGAGGGCCTAGCGGGGCAGGGGTGTGGGCCGCGGCGGTGGTTCCCTGGACACGGAGTGATTTCACTGTCGCCACCCAGCCCCTGACTTGCTGGTTTGGAACTGCACCCTACGTCACCCTCGCCGCAAATCACCTGTCTCACATGTGGGGAAACTGAGGCTCTGAGAAGCCAAGCGGCTTGTCCGAGGCCCACAGAGGGTCTGAACTCGGGTCCGGCTGCCTCTAGAAGGTTTACAGAGACCCAGGGCTCAGCCTCGCCCAGACAATCAATTTCCAAACTCACAAAAACGTCCTGAAACTGCCAGCCTCCTTCCTACCAGGCGGCTCCAGAAAGAAATGCCCCCTGTCTGTTGGGGATGTAATCCTAGCACTTTGGGAGGCCGAGGTCAGGAGATCGAGACCATGCTGGCTAACACGATGAAACCCGGTCTCTACTAAAAATACAACAAATTAGGGCTTGGTGGCACGCGCATGTAATCCCGGCTACTCGGGAGGCTGAGGCAGGAGAATCACTTGAACCCGGGAGGCGGAGGTTGCAGTGAGCCGAGATGGTGCCACTGCACTCCAGCCTGGCGACAGAAACTCCATCTCAAAAAAGAAAAAAAAAAAAAAATGGCTGGGCACAGTGGCTCACACCCGTAACAGGCAGATCGTGAGATCAGGCGTTATAGACCATCCTGGCCAACATGGTGAAACCCGGTCTTTACTAAAAACACAAAAGTTAGCCAGGTGTGGTGGTCCAATCCTGTGATCCCAGCTACTCAGGAGGCTGAGGCAGGAGAATCGCTTGAACCCAGGAGGCGGAGGTTGCCGTGAGCCGAGATTGCACCACTACACTCCAGCCTGGGTAGTACAGTGAGACTCTGTTTAAAAAGAAAAAAAAAAAATTACAATCAGGAGACCACAGTGTCCGCAGCCCCCGCCCAGGAGTTGGTGCGAAGCAGGGATTCAAGAGCTTTGTGTAGACATTTGGGAATGTGGGTTTCGGTCCCACTCAGAGAGAGGGCCTCCAGACCTCGGGGGCACGAACGTCAGCCTGCCTAGGCTCATCCAGAGGGGCCCCCCGTGAACTGCCTGCACCTGGCACCTCCTGGAATCCCCCCTGCCCCCACATTCAAGCCCGTGGATGCCTGAAGACTGGGGTGCAGGGCCTTCCAGGGGGGGTCTCAGCCTCTCCTGGGTCCTGCCCGGGTGAGACACAGCAGGAATGCGGTCTCTCCCCCAGGAGGTGCACAGCCCTTAACCACAAAATCCCAGACCCTTGGGGCAGGGGTTCTGGGGCTTCTTACTGGATTCAAATCCAAAGACATTTACTGGCTGTAGGACCTCCCACGAGTCACTCAATGCTGGAAAAGGGCAGAAGAATGGAGAGCCTTGCAAGCCTCTTGTGGGGATTAAAGTAAATGATACAGGCCAGGCGAGGTGGCTCACACCTGGAATCCCAGCACCCTGGGCAGCCCAGGCGGATAGATCACTTAAGGACAGGAGTTCGAGACCAGCCTGGCCAACATGGTGAAATCCTGTCTGTACCAAAAAATACAAAAATTAGCCGGGCGTGGTGGCACACACCTGTAGTTGCAGCTACTCAAGACGCTGAGAGGTGGGAGGATCTCTTGAGCCCAGGAGGTTGAGGCTGCAATGAGCCAGGATTGCACCACTGCCCTCCAACCTGGGTGGCAGAGCAAGACCCTGCCTTAAAAAATTTCAATTTAGGCCGGGTGCGGTGGCTCATGCCTATAATCCCAGCACTTTGGGAGGCCGAGGTGTGTAGATCATGAGGTGAAGAGATCGAGACCATCCTGGCCAACATGGTGAAACCCTGTCTCTTTAAAAAAATTTTTTTTAAATTTAATTTAATTAAAAAATAGGCTGGGCGTGGTGACTCATGCCTATAACCCTAACTAACATTTTGGGAGGCCGAGGCGGGCGGATCGCCTGAGGTCTGGAGTTTGAGACCAGCCTGGCCAACGTGGAGAAACCCTGTCTCTATACAGATACAAAAATTAGCCAGGCATGGTGGTGGGTGCCTGTAGTCCCAGCTACTCGGGAGACTGAGGCACGAGAATCGCTTGAACCCGGGAGGCGGGGGTTGCAGTGAGCTGAGATCGTGCCACTGCACTCCAGTCTGGAGGACAAGAGTGAGACTTTGTCTCAAATAAATAAATAAATAAATGAGTTGATACTTAGCACTGGGGTCAGTCACATGACCCAACGCGGTGGTGGTTATACTATTTTTCTTTTTTTTTGAGACGGAGTTTCGCTCTTGTTACCCAGGCTGGAGTGCAATGGCGCGATCTCAGCTCACCGCAACCTCCGCCTCCTGGGTTCAAGCAATTCTCCTGCCTCAGCCTCCCGAGTAGCTGGGACTACAGGCACGTGCCACCATGCCCAGCTAATTTTTGTATTTTTAGTAGAGACGAGGTTTCACCATGTTGACCAGGATGGTCTCGATCTCTTGACCTCGTGATCCACCCGCCTCGGCCTCCCAAAGTGCTGGG
>PVKV010037219.1:0-15032 GCA_004027835.1 Alouatta palliata
GCCCTCCCCCCTGCAGCCTCCCTCCACCTCCCACCCTCCCTCTGCAGCCTCTCTCCACCGCCCTGCCATAGCAGTGTGAGCTCTTGTTCTTTTACTCAGGGGCCCTACCCACCATCAACCAGATGTGCTGTTTGGTTCCGTATCTGGCAGGGTGGTCAGCTTTTGTTACTCACCATGTCTTTGCACATGGAGTAGATCAGAAAGGCACAACGGGGCTGCAGGGAGAACAGGATGCCTGGAGAGCAGCAGCAGCACCTCTGCTTACCACCGTGCATAGCCCTGCTGCTCTCCCCAGAAGCCATCACAGCCCTGGGACTCCTTGGTGGGCTGAAGTCGCCCACTGCCAAGTGACACTCATAAGACTGAGAGGCACACGAGGACATTTCATTTTGTTCACCATGAATCACTACAGCACAGCCTCCTGCAGGGAGGCGATGCCCACTGCAGGAGGGTGTTGGAGGACGTGGGCCTCAACCTCACAGCCTTGGGAGGCCGAGGCAGAAGGATCATGAGGTCAAGAGAAGAAGACCATCCAGGCCCATATGGTGAAACCCCGTCTCCAGCCTGGGCGACAAGAGTGAGACTCCATCTCAAAAAAAAAAAGAGTCAGCTTTTCTGAACTCAGAACCTTGCTTGCCAAGTCTCAGTTCCCAGCGTAACATGGGGATAAAAATAGTAATTACTATTGAATAATTTGAGTAAAGCACTGAACACTATGTTAAGTACACAGTAAGTGCTCAGTCATTGTTAGTCCCCTCCACGCATCTTCCCCGCAAGGCCTCAGGGGAGGGAGACAGGGCTTGGGGAAAGGTGTTGGAGGAGATGGGCCTCAACTCGATGCTTCGAGTCACTTCGGGTCACTCTGGGCGGCGGAGCAGCTGGGTAGTTTCTGATGGAAGGCCTGTCCAAAAGCATCGAAGTGGAGAAGGTGCTCCCTGGTTGGTGCAGAGCCAGCTCACTTCCTGGCAGGGAACCTGAAGGAGAGGCTGTCCTGCCAGCAGCTGCTCACTGGCCTGTCCCAGTCCCTGGCTGGAAGCTGAGGCCTCTGGATTAGTGGACCTTCAAGGGCCACATGAGCCTCCAGGGCTGGATCCACAGGTTTCTGTGCCCAAACTCAAGTCTTCCGTGCTGTCAGCCATGAGAAAAGAAGACCGTGTGGTTTTGGAAAGGTGAGGGTGACAGCTGATGACGGGCTGTTTTTCAAAAGTGGGCCTAGGCTTCATAGGGAAATAGTAGAATTCACTTCCATTTCTAGGAAGGATTTTATGACAGGGTGGTGACACCCGGGGCGAAGTGGGTTTGTGGGTGCTTCGTGACTCTGTCTGGAGACTGTCTGTGTCCATCTGCTCTGGGGAATTCAGGCGTGACCCTCCATGACAGCATGGGGTTCCAGGATGTGACACTCCGTATTCTTTTAATACCCAGGAATTCTGTGATGAGCAGGCATGGAGAGGAATGCCAGTTTGAGATAAGAAGAGCTGCCACACACCCAACCAGAATTGGAGATGTGGGGCTCGAGGGAGCCTTTCCCTGTAAGCATCTGTAGATCTGAATTTCTCCACCCCGTTATCATGGGCAGGTGCCAGCAAATGCCCAGCATTGTGATCACGGAGCTGACACGAGGCCGGGGCGGTCAGCTGCCTGCCAGGGACAGGGTGGCGCTGACAGCTCAGGCTTCTTGGCAAACCTGGTAGCCCCTACAGTTTCCATTCATGGGCATTGGAGCCATGTAGACTTCCTTAGTTATAAGACGAAGGCCTAGACAGTAAAGTACCAAGGGGTCATTATCTGGTTCCATTTACAAGATCGCTTTGCAGTCAGTTCTTCCACCTCTGTATAAAGAACAAATTTGCTAGGTCTCTTTTCTAATTTCTGTATTTTGACAAGGATAATTCAGAAGCAAGTGTTGCCTGCAGGAGTGTGGCTTTCCGAAGGCACGTTCATAACAGGATGGATAGGGAGTAAAGTCAATTGAGTGAAGTGTGATCAGCATTTTTTAAAAAGTGAAATAGGATGGAACTGAAAATCCTGCAATGCTCTAAACCCCTTAAAGTCCAAGTTGTCATGCATCCCTATGAGCCCTGATGCTTAGGCCCTAGCTGCTTCCTCAGTGTCCACCTGGCCCTCGGCCCCCCCTCCCTGCCCTCCATCTGAGTCCTCCATACCCTCCTGCCTCTAGCCTGAGCACTGCTCTTCCCCAGGCAGGTGAGCTTTTCCCATGTCCTGACTGGCTGTGCCTCCCTTTCTCAGGCTCATGCTCAGATGCCCTCTTCTCCCAGAAGTCTCTCCTGCCCTGCTCTCTGCCTGACTCTGAAGCCTGCTTCCTTTTTCTCTGAGATGCTTCCCACCGTCTGACACAGTAGCATCACATTGTGACTTCTGCTGTGGTCTGTCTCTTTCTCTTAGATTATCACCTCCACCAGGGGAGGGACGTCATCTCACCCTTTGCCACCTGCCTGGCAGCTAGAACCATTCTGTACAAAGTAGGTCCTCAGTAAGTATTTGTTATTATTGAAGGGATGAATGGAAATTGACACTGGGGCTGGGTGCAGTGGCTCACACCTGCAATCCCAGCACTTTAAGAGGCTGAGGCAGGCAGATCACTTGAGGCCAGGAGTTCCAGACTTGCCTGGCCAACAAGGAGAAATCCTGACTCTACTAAGAATACAAAAATTAGCCAGGTTTGGTGGCTGAAGCACAAGAACCCGCGAGGCAGAGGTTACAGTGAGTCAAGATTGCGCCACTGCACTGCAGCCTGGGAGACAAAGCAAGATTCAGTAAAAAAAACAAAACAAAAAAAAGAAAAAAAAATTGGTAACTCTCCTTATGTAATTGAATGGTGGTGAGATCAAATAAGGCAATTCAAGCCTAGTGCCCAGAACATAGTGAATGATCAATAAATATTAGTATTATACTCTTTTATTTTCTCTGAATTTTCAGGCCATTCATTACTTTTGAAATTTTTTAAGTCGTTTTGGAAGAGAAATGTTTGTTGTGTTTCCCAATGAGTTGGAGTTCCTGAGCTGGCATCATGGGACTTTTGAATCTGAAACTGCTAATGCCAGTGCGCAGAGGACACACTGATGGACACATGTGCAATGCAGTTTCCTTAAGTACCTGGCCAGGGAACCCGGGGGGCTGCTAGTGCAGCCAGCCCTTTGCACTTTCTGTGATCACAAGATCTTCCTATTCAGAGTTCAGCTCTCTGAATACCTCACAGGAAAGGTATTTTGAGCATGTGTTGAATATTTTCAAATCCACAAATTCTTTAGGGTCCCCTGGTTCATTTTTAGAGTGCTGCAAGCTTCCCTATTTGGAAAGGCTTTTGGGAAAGGAGTCCATGGATACCAGGGCTGCTGCGTCTCACTGGGGAAATATTTACCTCTCTCGTGTCAGCTTAATAATAGAAGCACTGCACACTCACACAGCACACTGCTAAACTTAACTAATGCAGTCACAGTGGTCTTGGAAGTTGAAGTGTTTTACCTGTGGAGGAGGCAAGGTACGAACAGAAGCATCGAGGAATGTCGGTGAGGTGCCCTGGTACACCCTTGCCAGAGCCAGCTTTTAGTTCTACTTGTTACGGGCTGAAACCTATCTTAAAATAAGCTTACCATGTGGCTTTCTTTGTTAAGGTGGAGCCAGTCCATGCAGCGGAGGGAGAAAATACTTCTCAGGCTGATCTCTCAGTGTGAGAGATGTGCAGACTCTCTGAGCAGAATGCCAAGGTGGGGAGCATCTCAGAGAATTGTCCGAACCTCGTTGCTAGGAGGATGATCAGCCCCCCGTGCAGAGCTGCAGGGGTGTGTGTGCGTGCACGTGCATGCGTGCGTGTGTGCCTGTGTAAGTGTTGGCCTGGGAGAGAAAGTTCAACCAGTTGCTTCCACTTTGTTCTAATAAAATTTTTGAAAAAAAGATTAAAGATATTTAGAAAATATCCTTTTCTTTTCCTTTTCTTTTGTTTTTCAGGATTGTCTGCTTTCCCCTCTCATGCTGTGTTCCAGGTTTGCACCTGCTCAGTGTTTATTAACCTCCGTGCTCACGTGGACTACTGCCATAATTCTCTCAAAAGTTGCTCCAGGCTGATATTTGCAACTGAGTCTTCCTCTTGGTTCCATACCCAAGAAGCATGAGAACCGCGTTCAGCTCGTGTTCCTCTGCTCTGGAAGGACGCTCTCGATCTTGCTTCTGCAGGGCCTTTCTATGAAGTGGGATGGGAGGCCCTGTAGGGGTCCTGGAGGCTCCTCTGGGCTAGCATCTGAGGCCACTTCCAGGAACCTAAATGTCGACATCACCCAGGGAACTGTGTCTTCCGCCTCCTCTTGGCTCTTCCTCTCATCTTTCAAGGACAAGAGTGTGTCCAAAGGCTCCTGGAACCTGGGCACTTGAGAGTTTATTTTGCAATTACACCTTGGAGAACTATAGGATGCTCTAGGCCATTCCTGGGAATTGATTTGCATCTGTCCTCCCAGCCAGTAAGCCAGCCTTGGAGGAGGACTCTTGTCATGCATTGCAGTGAAGTGGCCCCAGTTACCTGAAGGTTCAGGAACAAAGGCTCCTAAAAAATCAGGGTCCATCCTTGAGGACTCTGAGCTTATCTATGATCAAGACAGGGTCAGAACCACTCAAACTTAACCACAGCTGTGGGTCAGGGATGGGGGAGCAGTGTGTCTCCAAGCCCCTGGATTTCTTTGTGGTAATGAAAAGTCCTAAGGACACCCTAAGACTGGAGTCTAGGGAGGACGGAAAGTTGACTTCTCAGCGTCTACATGTGGATTCTGAGTCGAAGGACAGAATCCTCACTTAACTGTCACCTTAAAGACCTTGTCTCTGCTGATCTCCAAATACAGTCACATTCTGAGATATGGGGTTAGAACTTCAACACAGGTTAAGTTGGTTAGGCCCTTTGATCAGAAGTGCAGGATCTAGCCAATGATTTAGTCAACACCCATACTTGCTTTGGGCTCTAAGTGGGGTCTTAGAGAGTATCAAGTACAGGTGACACTGCTGGGCTCCAGGGGTGAGAAGGTGTTGGAGGGGTGGTCATGACTGCAGTGGCAGTGAGTCTTCTGTAAGCAGTGGGGCAATGGAATTTTAACCCTGTGTGCAAAAGCCCTGACGGTCACTAGGGGCAGTCGCAGGAGAAGAAAGGAAATGATCAGGCCCTTCTGGGTAGAAAGGGCAGTTTGTGCTTGCTGTGGTCTTATGGGGACACTACAGAACACTCACCAGATGCCAAGCGGTGGCTATCACCAAGGCAAGAGACTTGGGTTGGACAATTCAAGAGGTTTTCTAGGCCATGACCTCACCACACCTTCAGTTCCATGTATGCAAAATGAGCTGTTCTTCCAATGAGTATTGTTTGAGCCCCTGGTACTTGCCACACAGAGTTGCAGATGCTGGGGCACGGCTGTGGGCAGATAGACAAAAATCGCTGCCCACAGGGAGCTGATCTTCCAGTGCAAAGGCTGGCATTTTTCCACAAATGTTTTAGGCTTCAGGGGCCGTGTGGTCTCTGCCACAGCTCCTCAACTTGGCAAAAGCAGCCACAGATGACAGGTTCATGAAGGGGTGTGGCAGTGCCCTAGCACAATCTTATCTATAAAACAGGTGGCTCATCTAATTTGCAGAATTTGGCCTGGGCAGTATTTGCTGATCCCTGCTCTAGTGTACGAGATGGGAAAAGATGCCCTAGTGTCAAGCTCTGCCAAGTTTATCATGTTTTCAGTCCCTTTGCAGAACATCTCTACCCTTGAGGCTGATCTTACAGTACCTTGCCAAAGGCCAGCTTCTGCTTGTCACCTTGACCACACTTTGCAGGTGAGGTTGGCCTGCAGACATCCGCCACCACAGGCTGAGCTGTGTCCCCACAGATTCCTGTGTTGAAGTTCTAACATCCATATCTCAGAATGTGATTGTATTTGGAGACAAGGTCTTTAAGTTAAAGACCTTGTCTTAAATTAAAGTGAGTTCATATGGGTGGACCAATAAACAAAAAATATCTGAGACAGCTTTCAATCAATTAGAAGTGTATTTTGCCAGGGTTGATAACTCATGCCCAGGAGACAGGTCTGTGTCTTTCTCCAAAGACGATATTGAAAGCTTCAGTATTTAAAGGGGAAAAGCAGGCTGGAGGGGAAAGAGGGAGGGTATGGTCACATTACTAAATCCACATGTTGCAAGGGGAAAGGAGCCAACGGGGAATAGTCAGTTATGTATGTGTCTTGCACTCAGTAAACTGGCATTTTACGTAAGATAAGGTGAACATAGAGCAGCTACCTGTGCAGATGTTCAGCCTTTTATCTGTAGCTATCTGCTTAGGAACAAAAGGAAAGGCAGCTTCTTGTAGGACTCAGCTTTCAGCTTCATTATTTTTTTCTTTTGGCAGAGTAAACTGGAGTCCCAAGCTTTAATTTTCCTTTTAGAAGCCTAATCCAATATAAATATAGTCAGTGTCCTATAGGAAGTGGAGATGAGGACGCAGATACACACAGAGGGAAGACCATGTGAGGACGCAGGGAGAAGATGCCATCTACCAGCCCAGGAGTGAGGCCTCTGGAGAAACCAGCTCTGCTGACACTTTGTTCTAGTACTTCTAGCCTCCAGGACTGAGAGGATAAACGCCTGCTGTTTCACCCCCCAGCTCCGTGGTGCTTTGCTATGGCAGCCCAGGCTGACTGTTAGACCTTCCCTGCCCCAAGCACAGATAGCGGGGTGGAATAAGGCAGGGTCCCTCCCTTACAGGCAGGCTCTTCCCCCGGCACTGCGAATAACCCTCATCTTCTCTCCTCCCACTCGTGTTTGACTTCAAGGCCCTCAGATGGGCAGTGGCCCTGATAGCTCATCCAGTCCTGGGGAGGTGACCCAGTGGAGGGGGAAGGGGAAATGATTTAGAGAAAGTGTGTAGAGATGAGGCTGAAGGAAGATGCCCTCTTTCCCGGCCTCCATGAGGGTAGACAATAGGTGTTCACTTCTGGGTGGAGGGAGATGCCTCCCTTGTTCACTGAACCTACTTGTTCAGGGAGTGTGCTGGACTGCCCTGGCTGAGGCATGGGCTCCGGCGGCAGGCGTCCTGCTGGAGACACACTTCAGCTGGTATCGGCATCAGAAACTCTGGTTGTCCAAACTCCAGAGTCATTAGAAGAGCAAACAGCCAGCCATGGAGGCTTCTGCAGGGTGGCTTCCAGCCCCGGTGGCATGGCTGTTTCAAAAGTAAATAAGCAAACCTCCTATGCCAGGGTTATGAAACTTTTAATAGGTAAGCTGGGAATTGGGAGCCCCTGGAAGGGCCTGCTCCAGTGCTGGGGAGCTCTTCTCTGGTCTCTGCCTCTGAGGTTGCTCCGTCTCATCCCCGGGGTTCTCCTGCACCCGGGGCCAGAGACCCTCGCCTGCCACGGGGAGGGCCCTGCACCACACACTGGCCCTGCACCAGCTCAGGCCAAACCTGACCACAGTGTTATGCTAGGTGCCCAGGAGAGCAGGCAGGACGGCGTGAATGCCCCACAAGCTGACTGTGGAATTTGGAAGGACAAGCCCCTGCGCCTGCCTTTCCCATGCTCAGGGAGAACGTCGGGGCATTTGCCCATGGACTTGCTCCAATGGGGGTGTTGTCACACATTCTGATGCCCCTGAGACCCTTGACTCCTGGGTGAGTGGCTCATTGGACATGACAGTGGACTCAGAGCACATTGGTGTGTGAGGGAGCCTCCTCCAGGCTCAGGTGCAAGTTCTTCTGGCACCTTGACCTACACAGTACAGGACAGCTTGGGTGGTGGTAAGGAAAGCTTCTGAGCAGCACACTCCTTTACAAAATGCAGCTTGGCGTTATCCAGATGTCTTACTGAGAATTAAAATGCAAACTTTCTTCATTTAAAATTTAATATTGTAACTGAAGTCCCTTGCAGGACTCAGGATTTCCATTGGTTGTGCCCCGGTGGTGGTAGGGGTGTTTCCATATCTGATTGCTCACAACGCTCGCCTGGCTAGAAGGCCCAGTTCCAGTGCCCTCCTGCAGGGACAGGGAGGACAGGGAGGTGGGAGCCTCACGCCTGGCTGGACCTGGGGGAGCCGGCCAGGAAGAGGGAGGCTGGCCATAGGGCCCACCCAGCTTTTGTTTGGGATGATGTGTTGGAAAACATGGTCTGTTCTATCTGCTTGTGGGAGGTTTGGGGCAGGACAGGGGAGACGGGCATTCCAGGACCATGGCAATCTCTGGAGAAGGTGTTCACAGGGCCCATGGCCTCCAACCATTTGATTGTGATCTTCTGGCTTATCGGGAAAAGTAAAACTCAGTGGAAAGCAAGTAGCCAAAGTTTGAATGAGTCTGTGGCCAAGCTCAGGCTAAGGATCCTGGTGCAGCAGGCTACTCCTGTTTGCCAGCATCTGCGGCTCTGCCTCCACCATCAGGGGTCACCCTGCTCAGCTGGCCTTACTGTACTTGGCCCAGAACTGTGTATAGGGAGTTGGAAGCCAGAGCACACCTCTTGCAGCCTTTTCCTTCAAGCTTTTGAAGAAAATAACTTTTTACAGATGGCCTTGGCCAGGGACAGAGTCATGTTTTGTGTAAAAACAATGGTTGCATTTTCCCCAGGAAAGAGTGTTAAGTTACCAGGCCACTTTGCCTTGGCAGGGCCTCCTATCCCAGGGTGGACTCTGGCCCTGCACGGCCTGGCCTCCACACTGGGGCTGTGACTCCATCACCCTGTCACGGCAAGAAAAAGAGAAAACACCCAAGACGTGAAGCAGGCTTGCCTGCCCCCACCTGCCCTGCAAGTTAGTCTCTGCCCCAAGCCCCAACCCTGTTCCCTGAGTTCTTCTTTAGCCCAGGCTTGGCTCTTGTCCTGGTGAGAGAATGTCCTCTGAGCCCCAGAGAGTGAGTGGCATTTGGAGAGAGTCTGAGGACACAGAATTATGAAATCATACTCGGGAAACCACCCAGAGGCAAGCGCTTGGAAAGACTCCTGTTTTCATTCCTTCCCCCACTCCACCTTTTACAATAGTCTTATGTTATTTCCCTTTAGTTATAGTTTAAGACAGAGGCATCAGTCCATGCAAAGTTCCATTGATTTCCAATACCTTATTCCTGTTTCAACTCCATTTTCCAGAGGCACTCATGCTCATATGCTATACGCTATAAATGTGTAAGTATCCTTGCTAAATGGTGTTTGGTGTTTTGTACATTTACATTGCTTTTCAATCCATGTAGAATATGAGTACTATGTTTCTTTTTCTGCTCCTTCCTGTGCATGTAGTCACCGTGTGTGTGTGTGTGTGTGTGTGTGTGTGTGTGTGTGTGTGTGAGACTGTTGGCTGTCTGTACGTCTAGCTATTGCTTCTGTTATACTCTGCATCACCCACGCTTTGCTAATCCATTCTCCTCCACTGCCACTGACGGTGCAGTCATGGAAGTCCGCAAAGATGTCCCATCTGGGCCTGTGGGTGAAGGCTCCAGAAGAGGAAGCTACCCCAGAAGTGGAATTGCTGTCTCAGTTCTAAACACACTTGGTTTCCTAAGCAATGCCTGGCTGCTTCCAGCAATACTTGTGGCTTTGATCGTGAGTATGACAGCTTCCATTTTCACTAATCTTTCACTGGTATCACCCAACATACTTGTGGTTTTGCCCATCTGAGATGTGTATAAGTCAAAAGCGCCATCTCCCTGCTCTCATAATTCACATGTCTCCTATTAACAGTGGTTTTGGAACTATGGGCTGGATTCCGCCAAGATGGCCCAATAGGAACAGCTCTGGAGTGTAACTCCTAGTGAGAGAGATGCCGAAGGTGAGTGATCTCTGCATTTCCAACTCAGGTACCAGGTTCGTTTCAATGGGACTCGTTGGACAGTAGGTATAGCCCAAGGTGGGCAAACCATGGCAGGGCAGGTTGACTGGAGGATTGGGGACTTTTCCCCCACCCTGGCTCTCCAGTTCAGATACTGTGCTTCTCCCATACCCTCTGCAACCCACAGATCAGGAGATCACTGCTAGGCTGAAAGGCACCATGAGTTACCAACACAGATCTGAGTGGCAGCTCCGGTAGGCACCGCAGGTTGTTGGCACAGATGTGGGAGAAGGTTTTGACTAGCACCAAGAGCACCTGCAGGTTGAGCTACCCGCTCCCCAGAAAGAGGGGTAGCTGAAAGCAGGGAGTCAGGTGATACAGCTAGGTAGGCCCCATCCCCATAAAGACCAGCAAACTGAAGCCCTCTCACTTGAGAGTTTTGCATTCAGCACATCAGTTCGAGCTTGACCCAGGACGTTCGAGCTCGGTGGAGGGAAGGGCATCTGCCACTGCTGAGGCAAGTCTAAACATATTTGTGTAAACAAAAGCCAGAGGAAGCTTACACAGCAGCTGGACTGAGTCTGTGACAGCCCAGTAGTGCCTCTGCAGGCAGACAAGGGACAGACTGCCTCATCAAGGAGCTCTCTGACACCTGCATAACCAAAAAGATGCCTCATACAGGAGAGCTCTGGCTGTCACCTGGCAGGTACCCTTCCAAGACGAAGCTACCAGAGGAAAAATCAGGGAGCAATACCTGCCGTTCTGCAACCCCCACAGGTGGTTCCCAGGCAAGCAAGGTCTAGTGTGGACCTCCAGCAGTCCTACAGCAGAGGGACCAGACTGTTAGAAGGAAAATGAAAAAACAAAAAGAAATAGCTTCAACGTCAACAGAAAGGATGTCCACTCAGAGATCCCGTCCAAAATCACCAATGTCAAAGATCAAAGGTAGAAAACTCCATGAAGATTGGAAGAAACCAGCACAAAAAGGATGAAGTCATCAAAGACCAGAACTCCTCTCCTCCTCCAAGGGATCACAACTCCTCAGCAGCAAGGGAACAGAACAGGATAGAGAATGAGTTTGACAAATTGACAGAAGCAGGCTTCAGAAGGTGGGTAATAGCAAACTTCTCTCAGCTAAAGGAACATGTTCTAATCCAATGAAAGAAACTAAAAGCCTTGAAACAAGGTTAGATGAAATGCTAACTAGAATAATCAGCTTAGAGAAGAACATAAATGACTTGATGGAGTTGAAAAACACAGCATGAGAACATCGTCAGGCATACACAAGTTTCAATAGCCAAATCGATCAAGGAGAAGAAAGGATATCAGAGATTGAAGATCAACTCAGGGAAATAAAATGAGAAGGCAAGATCAGAGAAAGAGTGAAAAGGAATGAACAAAACCTCCAAAATAAATGGGATTATGTGAAAAGACCTAATCTACACTTGATTGGTGTACCAGAATGTGATGGGGAGAACGAATCCAAGCTGGAAAACACTCTTCAGGATAGTATCCAAGAGAACTTCCCCAACCTGGCAAGGCAGGCCAACATTCAAATCCAGGAAATACAGAGAACACCACAAAGATATTTCTCAAGAAGAGCAACCACAAGGCACATAATCATCAGATTCACCAGGGTTGAAATAAAGGAAAAAATGTTAAGGGCAGCCAGAGAGACAGGTCAGGTCACCCACAAAGGAAAGCCCATCAGATTCACAGACTCGGCAGAAATCCTACAAGCCAGAATAGAGTGGGGGCCAATACTCAACAACATTAAAGAAAAGAATTTTCAACCTATAATTTCATATCCTGCCAAACTAAGCTTCATAAGTGAAGGAGAAACAAAATCCTTTATGGACAAGCAATTGCTGAGAGATTTCATCACCACCAGACCTGCCTTACAAGAGCTTCTGAAGGAAACACTAACCATGGAAAGGAACAACTAGTACCAGCCACTGCAAAAATGTACCAAATGGTAAAGACCAATGACACAATGAAGAAACCGTGTCAACTAATGGGCAAAACAATCAGCCAGTAGCAAAATGGCAGGATCAAATTCACATATAACAATATTAATGTTAAATGTAAATGGTTTAAATGCCCCAATCAAAAGACACAGACCGGCAAACTGGATAAAAAGTCAAGACCCATTGTTGTGCTCTATTCAGGAGATACATCTCATGTGCAAAGACACACATAGACCCAAAATAAAGGGATGGAAGATTTACCAAGCAAATGGAGAGCAGGAAAAAAAAAAAAAAAAAAAAAAAAAAAAAAAAAAAAAAAAAAAAAAAAAAAAAAAGCAGGAGTTGCAATCCTAGTCTCTGATAAAATGGATTTTAAACTAACAAAGATCAAAAGAGACAAAGAAGGGCATTACATAATGATAAAAGGATCAATGCAACAAGAAGAGCTAACTATCCTAAATATACATGCACCCAATACAGGAGCACCCAGATACATAAAGGAAGTTCTCAATGACCTACAAAGAGACATAGACTCCTACACAGTAATAGTGGGGGACTTTAACACTCTGCTGTCAATATTAGACAGATCAATGAGACAGAAAATTAACAAGGATATCCAGGACCAAGCGGACCTAATAGACATCTACAGAACTTTTCACCCCAAATCCACAGAATATACAGTCTTCTCAGCACCACATCGCACTTACTCTAAAATTGACCACCATAATTGAAAGTAAATCACTCCTCAGCAAATGCAAAAGAATGGAAATCATAACAAACAGTCTCTCAGATCACAGGGAAATCAAATTAGAACTCAGGATTAAGAAAGTCACCCAAAACTGCACAACTACATGGAAACTGAACAACTGGCTCCTGAATGATGACTGGATAAACAATTAAATGAAGGCAGAAATAAAGATGTTCTTTGAAACCAATGAGAATGAAGACACAACGCACCAGAATCTCTGGGACACATTTAAAGCAGTGTCTAGAGGAAAGTTTATAGCAATAAATGCCCACATGAGAAGGAAGGAGAGATCTAAAATTAACACCCTATCATCAAAGTTGAAAGAGCTAGAGGAGCAAGATCAAAAACATTCAAAAGCTAGCAGAAGACAAGAAATAACTAAGATCAGAGCAGAAATGAAGGAGATGAAGACACAAAAATCCCTTCAAAAAAATCAATAAATCCAGGAGTTGGTTTTTTTGAAAAGATCAACAAAATAGACAGATCACCAGCCAGACTAATTAAAAAAAAGAGAGAAAAATTGAATAGATGCAATAAAAAATGATAAAGGGGATATCATCACCAATTCCACGGAAATACAAACTACCATCAGAGATTACTACAAATAACTCTCTGCACATAAACCAGTAAACCTGGAAGAAATGGATAAATTCCTGGACACTTACACTCTCCCAAGACTAAACCAGGAAGAAGTTGAATCCCTGAATAGACCAATAACAAGGTCTGAAGTTGAGGTAGCAATTAATAGCCTACCAACAACAACAACAAAAAAATCCAGATCCAGACTGGTTTACAGCCGAATTCTTCCAGACGTATAAAGAGGAGCTGGTACTATTCCTTCTGAAACTATTCCAAACAATACAAAAAGAGGGAGTACTCCCCAACTCATTTTATGAGACCAACATCATCCTGATACCAAAACCTGGCAGAGACACAACTAAAAAAGAAAACTTCAGGCCAATATCCATGATGAACATCGATGCAAAAATCTTCAACAAAATACTGGCAAACCAAATGCGACAGCACATCAAAAAGCTTCTCCATCACGATCAAGTAGACTTCATCCTGGGGATGCAAGGCTGGTTCAATATATGCAAATCTATAAATGTAATCCATCACATAAACAGAACCAAAGAGAAAAAGCACATGATTATTTCAACAGATGCAGAGAAGGCCTTCGACAAAATTCAACAGCCCTTTATGCTAAAAACTCTCAATAAACTAAGTATCAATGAAATGTATCTCAAAATAATAAAAGGTATTTATGACAAACCCATGGCCAATATCATACTAAACAGGCAAACACTGGAAGCATTTCCTTTAAAAACTGGGACTAGACAAGGATGCCCTCTCTCACCATTCCTATTCAATATAGTATTAGAAGTTCTAGAGAAATAAAGCATATTCAATCAGGAAAAGAGGAAGTCAAATTGTCTCTATTCGCAGACGACATGATTGTATATTTAGAAGAGCCAATCATCTCAGCTCAAAATCTCCTTAAGCTGATAAGCAACTTCAGCAAAGTCTCAGGATACAAAATCAATGTGCAGAAATCACAGACATTCCTATACACCAGTAACAGACAAACAGAGAGCCAAATCATGAGTGAACTTCCATTCACAATTGCTACAAAGAGAATAAAATACCTTGGAATACAACTAACAAAGGATGTGAAGGACCTCTTCAAGGAAAACTACAAACCACTGCTCAAGGAAATAAGAGAGGACACAAACAGATGGAAAAACATTCCATGCTCCTGGTTAGGAAGAATCAATATCATGAAAATGGCCATACAGCCCAAAGTAATTTATAGATTCAATGCTATGGCCATCAAGCTACCACTGACCTTCCTCACAGAACTGGAAAAAAACACTTTAAACTTCATATGGAACCAAAAGAAGCCCACATAGCTAAGACAATCCTAATCAAAAAGAACAAAGCTGGAGGCATCATGCTACCTAACTTCAAACTATACTACAAGGCTACAATAATCAAAACAGCATGGTACTGGTACCAAAACAGAGATATAGACCAATGGAACGGAACAGAGGCCTCGGAAGTAATGCCACACATCTACAACCATCTGACCTTTGACAACTCTGACAAAAACAAGCAATGAGGAAAGGATTTCCTGTTTAATAGATGGTGTTGGGAGAACTGACTAGCCATGTGCAGAAAGCAGAAACTGGACCCCTTCCTTACATCTTACACTAAAATTAACTATAGATGGATTAAAGATTTAAACATAAGACCTAACACCATAAAAACCCTGGAAGAAAACATAGGCAACACTATTCAGGACATAGGCACAGGCAAAGACTTCATGACTAAAACATAAAAACCACCTCACGCCAGTTAGAATGGCGATCATTAAAAAATCTGGAGACAACAGATGCTGGAGGGGATGTGGAGAAATAGGAACACTCTTACACTGTTGGTGGGAGTGTAAATTAGTTCAACCATTGTGGAAGACAGTGTGGCGATTCCTCAAGGACCTAGAAATAGAAATTCCATTTGACCCAGCAATCCCATTACTG
>PVKV010037220.1:0-14993 GCA_004027835.1 Alouatta palliata
TATAAATGAAAAAAAAGTCTTACGGCCGGGCACAAAAACGCTTGGAGTCCAAAGGATGGCACCAAGTGTGACTTCCCTTTTCCTCTCACGCAGACAGTGGTTTGCACAGAAGCCCACGCAGACGAAGGGGCATCAGGAGCCGGGCCGCACTGAGCGTTGCCTTCCATTGCCTGTCCTTGCTCTCATCCGGCTTCTCCCCGTGTCACCGTCTCCTCGGTCGTTTCCACTCCTCCATCTGCGCGAAAGCGCAGCGATGCCTCCAGGTCGTGGGTAGAAGCCCCACATGGGTTTGGTGAAGTTGGGCGCACAGGGTGTGCCCGAATCCTGCTGGAGTCCAGAAAAAGCGGCCACACCCTGTGACCACATGCGGCCCAGGAATCAGCGAGCAGAGGGTCTGTTTTTTTGTCTCAGCTGCCAGGTGCAAGGTTCACAGGTGCCTGATGGCCTTAGAGCCCTAGAGGACCAGTGAAGTCGTCAAGTACTTGAGCTTGCAGAGAGGGACGGAGAGGCTGCTGGCCAGAGATGGGAACATGAAGCAGGCAGGTGGCCGAAAGAGAAGGTTCCTCTGGGAACTGGCAGCTGAGACCAAACAAAATGACAGACACTTCCACAGACGCCCCTGTGCAGAGCTGACTCTCGCCAAGGGTGAGAAACCTCTCCACCTCACACACGTGGCGCCAGGAGGGCCGCGGAGAGTCTGACTGGACTCTGGACCAAAAGGGTGTTTAAACTGCCAGAGGACACTTTGAATATTAACATGCTGAGTTTTCACTACTTGATGGAAAAATCCAGAAAATAAAAATGACATTCAGCAATAGGAGAAATAAAATGGCCATTTTTCACCCATGAAATTGGTCTGGGAATTTTCATCTGCTCTGCCCACAAACCCTCTCCTTGTGCCTTTGCGCGGACTATCTCTCTCTCTCTCTCTCTCTCTCTCTCTCTCTCTCTCTGTCTCTGTCTCTCTCCAAGATCCCATTCTACCAAAGCAGAAGGGATATATAGACAGTAGGATGAGATGTATAAAAGTTCATTCTGCCAAGCCAGGCGTGGTGGCTCACGCCTGTAATTCCAGCACTTTGAGAGCCGAGGCAGGCAGATCATGAGGTCAGGAGTTCGAGACCAGCCTGACCAACATGGTGAAACCCCATCTCTACTAAACAAACAAACAAACAAAAAAATTAACTGGGCATGGTGACGTGTGCCTGTAATCCCAGCTACTCAGGAGGCTGAGGCAGAAGGGTCACTTGAACCAGGAGTCAGAGGTTGCAGTGAGCTGAGATCACACCACTGCACTCCAGCCTGGGAGACAGAGCAAGGCTCCGTATCAGAAAAAAAGAAAATCATCCTGCCACATTTGAGTGACGGAAAGAATATTTTTATGATCATTATTGCATGTATGTTTTGGTATCGTATTCAAAAGCCTATCGTGGCTACAATAATTAATGTAACGTCATTAGGGAACAAATGCCCCTCTTCCTTTCTTTACTCAGAATAATGGAATAAAAATGTCTGTGAATAAACTCATTGTTTTGCCAATGATAAGAAAGCATTTTCTTAAGAAAAATTAGAATCCTCCATTTTCCATTCCTGCTAATTATTTAACTCTTGGATGTGATTTCTAAAAAGTCTACTAGGATACTGAGGGCAAATAGAAGAATTTGACAAAAATATCATTAGTTAATCTAATTCCAAAGAGCAGAACTTTCTAGGAGAAATTAACAGTGAAAGGAATATTCTATCAAAAGTATTTTTAATTTTAAAATGCTGAAGTCGAAAGACTGATTATGTCCTAAAAGGGAATGAAGAATCACCAGTAGCTTTACTGACTGCTTTTTCTTAAGTTTTATTATTGTTTTGAAAAACTTTTTTACATATATTATCAGAATTTGAGAGAAAATACTGATTTACTATCTTGACCTACTGAAGCTAAAAATATTTTACTGAAATTATTTTAATCAAATGTTTGCAAGTTATATATTGCTTAAATTTTTCAAATGACATGTTTTAGTAAATATTGATTTTAACAAAAGCATTTTATTGCTTGCAAGTTGACAGGTACTTTTAGTTTCTTTTCTTAAAGACAATTAAATACAACAACAAGCTTTGTTGAAAGAAAACAATGGCAAAATTCAATTAACTATAAATACAGCCAACCTCCTGAAATGAATATTATGAAGACTAACAGAGTAAGAAAATAGTAATTGCACAATGGTTATTATTCCCATCCAAATGATGATTAAAACTGTGTACAATATCCTAGTCAAAACATATTTCTTATTTGTTCCCAATTCCGGATAGAAAGCATAAAGTAAATCACAAATACGAGCTAAGTTTATTTTGCCTGTAATGTTTGGCAAACAGTCACCTTGTGATCACTGTGGCTGATCAATCTAATGAGATGTCAGAATCCATGAACCACAGGAGAGTCAGGTAAATTGCAACCATGAGGTCTAACCCTTTTTCCAAGGCAAAGATACACTGAATTTGAGGTGTTTATTGTTTTAGCTTTCCATGATTTAAGACTATCATCAGAAGGCATATCCTTCTCTCTTTCGAAGCTATGGTTCTGCAGTGCCTACAAATTGTAAATGACACACGAAGCTTTCGCAGATTTGCTCTGAATTATTGGGTATACAGTCCAAGCCCATGTGGAACCTTCCCTTACAGAACTCCTCAGAGCTGAGTGCTCCCCACATATTTGCCAGCATGACTGAACTGAGGTTGTACAGGGAAGTGAGAGTCTAGAAACATAATGGATGGACCACCACCTATCTGATATGAGCACGCAATCCAGAGAGCACTGAGTCAGTAAGTCAGTAAGTCAGGTTGATTAATGGAAGTGAGCAGCTCAGAGTAAGTAGCAGTTCAGAGACAATAAATCTCATGGCGTAGCCAAGTTCTAGCCCGCTCTTTTGAAGAAGATGGGGAGGCAAATATTTGGCACAGTGACAACAACTGTGAGAAATAAAACTGTCCCAGACAAGTGTGCTAATCTAAATGCAAGTACAGAAAACATCCCAGACTACTAACAGAAATCACACCAAATCAGAACGTGGAACACCACGACTTCTCATTTTAGAAAAAGACAATGTAGTTATTTGAAGTAAAAACATTTTCAATTTTTCAATGCGTTGTTTTAAAACGTGAATGCACTGAAGACAAATGTAAGAATCTAACAAAATAATGTCAGTTAATCTGATTCCAAAGAGCTGAACTTTCTTGGAGAAATTAACAATTGAAGGAATATTCCATCAAAGATATTTCTAATTTTAAAATGCTGAGGTCCAAAGACAGATTATGTCCTAAAATGGAATGAGCTATACTTCTTTTAATCTTGAGACTGGAAAAGTTTTTCAGAGATGAGAATCCTTTCTGAAAAATTACTATGTGTAATGTTCAAATACACACACATGCACATCTGCTAACTGTTAATCTTGGCTTCTGCAAATGCTATGATGATTATAATAATCCATCTGGGGAAAGAGGATCTTCAGTTTCATTACATTCTGAACAGGGATTCATAGATTTCACTTGGCTTCCTAAACACTGAAATTGGGAGATCCAGAGTTTTAGTGGAAGTGACTGGAAGGGTAGAATGCAGTCCTCAGTACTAGCTGAAACACAGTAAGGCTGTGTACAAGGCCAGAAGCCCGGGGATATTGCAAAGCAGGAAGACTGGAAGTCCTGACTCTGCTAAGCCTGTGGCCCTCTCCCTCTCTTCCTAGGCAATGATGTATCATGTGGTTATTGGAAGTCATAGATGGGAGGTCGGTAGGGTCTCCTCTCAGACACGGAGAATAAAGAGCAAAAATAAAGACACCAATTCTCTTTGAAAATCTTTTTTTCTTTCTTTCTTAAGAGCCAGAACAGCTGAAAAATATTTAAGCAGGATTCAGTCAGCCCTGAAAAGTCTTTTCTCAATGTCCTAGGGAAGTTTTATCAGAGCAAATGTATGAAAACAGCGCTAGATTGCAGAGTATAGAATCCTAGAATATCCTGGCAAACTTCAACATCTACACAGATGATAAAAATGGTCACTACTTATGGAGGGCTTCTTATCTACCAGGAACTGTAAGTACACTGTATCATTTAATCCTCTCAACAACCCTTGGAGATATGTGTCTTACAGATAAAGAAGTAAAGTGAGTTTCCCACTTTCCCAAGATTATACAGCTGGTGAGAGGTGGGGCCCACACTGATGATCACAGCAGCTGATTTCAAAGAATTTGTGAAAAGATGCTTATGGGTTGAGGGAGCCATGCTCGGGTCAGAAATATCTCCAACCTAAAGCACTTGCAGCTAACATTTTAAAATCAAGCCAGAAAAAAATTAGTTCTGCACTTATTTTTTACATTTTAATTCAATTTTAATTTTGTGTTGCCATTATTTCTTTTTTCTTTTCTTATGGAGTCTTGCTCTGTCACCAGGCTGGAGTGCAGTGGCACGATCTCAGCTCACTGCAACCTCTGTCTCCCGAGTTCAAGTTCTTCCCCTGCCTCAGCTTCCTTGTGTTGTTATTATTTCTGTACTACTACTCTCCTTCACCTTTAAAACAATAGACAGAGAACGAGGCAAAAAAGAAGGTAAGAAAGCTAATCTGTTCCTGGCCTGATTGAGGTCCAGATCCGAGGGCTGCAGGGAGCATTGTAACATGACGGAAGCAGGTGCCTTCAGACTCGGGGATTCCAACGTACCCTCCAGGACGGAGTGATCATTGCAAAGAGCAGATTGCAGGTTATTCAGTGAGCAAGCAGTTGGGGTTTGTGACCAAAACAATTTACATTTGAATTACCCATTTTAGACAAAATGAGTACACATAGAGGGAAGAAGGGAACATGATATAAGGTTAATAACCTTAACTTGAGATGTCCCCAAAAGATAGGCTGAACAGATAGAATGAAGGCGACAGTAGGGAGGATAGGGCTGGTGGCTAACACCGCAGGAACTCTTGGTTTAGAATCAGATTTCACTAATTGAAAGCAATAAATGAGGCAGTAAAACAAACGCTTCGGGAAGGAGGAACTGGTATCGGGTAAAGCTCAAAATCCTAGTGATGCCAAGATATTGAGTTAATTAGGTTAGGGAAAAAGTATTCATGAATAAGATAATTAACTCTATAACTTTGTAGCTTTTTTTTTTTTCTTTGAGAGTATCTGATCTACAGTTTATGATTTGTAAAACCTCATATCTACCAGTGGAAATGAAATAGTAGACTTCCCTGACCCCCTCTGCTGGACATGTGACAGGGTTGTGGCTCGTATGTTCTGCCACTGCACACTCAAACCCCTTATGGGAGGGGAAGCACACAGGCAGGCAGGTGCCGGAGCCAGGGCGCGTGTGTTTTGGGCTCCAGCCCCACGGTAGCATCTAAGGGTGGGTGCCTGCAACTCCCAAAGCCCAAGTGGAAGTGTGTTACAGTACACTCTTTTAGTTTTGCTGTCTGCAGACAGCTTAAGTGTTAACCAACTCAGTGCCCTCTTGTTACCCAGGTCCTTGTCCAGAATCCAGGAACAATCAGGTTGTACATGAACTGGAAGGATGAATGTGGGGGTTTTACTGAGTGGTGGAGGTGGCTCTCAGTGGGATGGATGGGGAGCTGGAAGGGGGATGGCATGGGAAGGTGATCTTCCCCTGGAGTTTGGCCGTCCAGCAGCCCCACCTCCTCTCCAACCATCCCCAGCCAAACTCCTGTCAATGTTCAATGTTCCTTCTGCTCTCTCTGCCACACCATTCTGCTGTTCTTCTGCTCTTTGTCATTTCCTCGTCTGCTTCTGGAGCCTGGGTCTGGGGTTTATAGGGTATGAGACAGTGGGGTGTAGCAGGTGAAAAGGCAACTTTTGGGCAGGAAAACAAGAATGCCTGTTCCCACTTAGGGCCGTGGGTTTCCAGGCTTGAAGGCGGGGCCTCTGCCAGGGCACCATCATCTTCTACACAGTATTTCCCTGTCTCCTGTCTGTATCAGAAATATAAATTTTAGTTCTGTATTAATTCAGTGGGGGGAAAGGCATTAGTTAAATCTTCCAACTTTATAGTTTAATGTTAACATTTAATTTCACTACTAAAATAAATGATTAATATCATTACCTTGAAACTTGAAACATTTTAATTTTTTTTTTTTTTTTGAGATGGAGTCTTGCTCTGTCCCCCAGGCTGAAGCATAATCAGCTCACTGCAGTGGCGTAATCTCAGCTCACTGCAACCTCCACCTCCCGGATTCAAGCGATTCTCCTGCCTCAGCCTCCCAAATAGCTGGGACTACAGGCGCACACGGCCTCCGCCTGGCTAATTGTTTGTGTTTTAGTAGACATGAGGTTTCACTGTGTTGCCCGGGCTGGTGTCCAACTTCTGAGCTCAGGCAATCCGCCCGCCTCAGCCTCCCAAAGCACTAGGATTACAGGCGTCAGCCACTGTGCCTGGCCAATAAATTTTATATTATATCTCTGCACTCACACAGTTACAAGTAATAAAAATACTAAAAAAAAAAAGAAAGAAAGAAAGAAACTATTATAGAAAGTTTTCTTAAAACTATCCCTGATCGAAATTTTGGTTAAATGTGGTAGTGTAAGCACAAATGTTATCTGCTCACCCTTAAGAAAATCAACGAAGAGGAGAGCAAATAAATTAAAACATGCATAACCCCACTGGGACAAAAAGAATGGGAGAAGTAATATTAGAAGATTAAAAGGTTAACATTTCTTTGAAATTTAACAGACTGGTGGGCATTAATTTAGTAGAATAAAGGAAGCAGCAATGTAAGAAGAAAAGAAATGTGATTTGCTCAGAGAATCTCAGAAAGTTTCATACCTTGGAGTCAGCAAATAAGCAACCATGGTGGATTGGGTGAGCCATGAGGCTAAAATTCAGAAATTTCTAATTCACGGAACACAAGACTGTTCCTGTTGCCCCAGAAGGCTGGCATCAGACATTATCACCAAGAAGGAGATGCTCCTTTAGACACTGGAGTCAGGTGATGCCCGACAAAAAAGGGCCACTCTGTTAAGGAAACCACGGGCCAATAAGCCCACTGCCATACAGACTCCCAGTCGTTTCCCAGCACACCACACTTACTCATCAACGGAGGCATTTGAGACAGTTTTCATATGAGTGGAACAAAATCGATCTGACAGATTAAAGGAAACACAGAAGAATGCAGAAACAGAGAAAGTTATAGTTTAGAACCCTATTGCTAATATCTTTGAAGATACAAGACGTACAGGAAGAAAAAGCAAGGAGAAGCCGCCCTTTCGCAAGGCAAATGCAGATGGTGAAACTGTAAACACAGCTGAGACATGATGACACTAAGGTACGGGGGGGCATGGGGAGGGGTGCGGTGATGGGGAGGGACCCCTGGAAGGCTGCTAGGTTTTCGTAAGTTTATTTCTTCACCTGCTTGGTTGTTGCATATTATATGGCTTTATAACTGTGTGTTACATATGCATTTAATTTTTGCACATCTTTCTATATGTATGCCGTATGTCACACACACAATGAAAAAGGGCAAAAATGGAGAAATTGAAAGGGCTCTTGGAAAATACAACTCTGACAATACCTCACCCTCCTTCCAAAAAAAGAAAAGATTGAATGTGGAAGATGGAAGGGAGAGGTGAGAAATGAGGGCGCATGTTTGCAGACGATATAAAGAAAACCTTCTCCCAAAATCACCCACAGAACTTGAAATGGAAAGGAAAAGTCTACTTTTGTGTTTTTTGTTTTTTTTTTTTTTTTGAGACAGTCTCGCTCTGTCGCCAGACGCCAGGCTGGAGTGCAGTGGTGTGATCTCAGCTCACTGCAACTTCCGCCTCCCGGGTTCAAGCAATTCTCCTGCCTTTGCCTTCTGAGTAGCTGAGACTACAGGCTTGCGCCACCACGCCCAGCTCATTTTTGTATTTTAGTAGAGCTGGGGTTTCACCATGTTGGCCAGGATGGTCTCGATCTCTTGACCTCGTGATCTGCCCACCTCAGCCTCCCAAAGTGCTGGGATTATAGGCGTGAGCCACTGCACCGGGCCCAGAAAAGTCTACTTTTATGGAAAACAGCAATGAGGTGAAATGCCAAACCACAAAACAGAGAAGACACCTGCCAGCCCAGGGCTGACTTGAGCAGGGCTGCATGTGGGGCTGACCCTCAGGCCACAGACACCAGAAAGGCCAGCAAGTGTTTTCCAACAGGAGGGGCCCATAGAGGGCTCACCACCGTGGCACGGGCTGGCTACAAATCTCCCCGGGTCCTGGGTCACAGTCTAGAAACAGAGGTGAAGTTAGATATGGGCCATCAAACCCAACACAGCCAGGCGGCAGGCTGGGGCGGCACGATGGCCGCAGGAGACCACACTTGATTCTGCGGCTCTCCCTTCTCCCAGTCGAGGACCTGGCCCTCCGTGACATGCTTCCCTCTACGTACAGGAAAGAGACAGTGAAACATAGTCAGAAAAGAAGAATCAAAATTAATTATAAATGCCTTAAATGCAATGGAAAATAAGCAGAGTTACACCCGGCGAAAAGGGATGTCCCGTCAAGAAAGTGCATCAGAAACTGCAAAACGTGGCCACTGAGAGGCTGAACCAAATACTGTATCACTATTAACAACAGGCCTGGAAGTCATCCCTTGATTTACCTGAGAGGAACGCTCACGTTTACTTTATCTTACGCGGAAATGCAGACTGAGCACTAGAGGATCACATAACTGAGTGTTCCCCTACCCCTCCTTTCACGTGTAAAATGTAGATTCAGTAAGTGCTGCAACCGTGTGCCTGTTTTTCTACCTTCTCCTTTTTTTTTTTCCCCTTTTCCTCGACTGCCCACCCTTTTTCCCTTTAAATCTGGTGTGTCCAGTCTTTTGGCTTCCCTGGGCCACACTGGAAGAAGAATTGTCTTGGGCCACACGTAAAATCCACTAACACTGACAAAGCTGATGAGCTAAAAAACAAACAAAAATCTCACACACACACACACACACACACACACAAACCCGTCATTTTAAGTACGTTTACTAATTTGCTAATTCGTGTTGGGCCTCATGGGCTGTGGGTTGGACAAGCTTGCTTTAATTGTTGAAGTCCTCAAACCCTCTTCGCAGGGCCGCACTGCTGAGTAACTTGCTTTCTGTATGAAGTATCAGGCCTCCATGTGCAAGCCCCGACCCAGAAAACCTAAGTCCTGCCTGTCTCTGCTGCTCACCCCCAGCCCCCGCCTGTGCTCACCATTGTCCCTGATCGCCCAGACACTGAGCTTCTCTCCCCACCCCGCCACCTTACCTGTTATGATAATGTGAATACTCCTCACCCCACCCGGCCGTCTTAGCTGCTCTTACCCCTCACCCACCCCTACTGTAACTGAACTTATGGTAATGTATACTCCCTGCCCCTACCCCCACCATGGTAACTGAACTTACTCTGTAACACCCCTGGCTCCCGAAAATGCCCCAACCTATGAAACCAATTCCCACCCCTACTGCCTTCACCAGCCCTTTCTCGGATTTGCCCGCGTGCACCCTAGCGGGAAATAAGACGGCCTTATCGCCCTTACAAAGCCTGTTTGGAAGATCTCTTTATTAAATGCATTTAGTATTCAGTACTATTGGACACAAATAACCATGTTTGTAAATATTAGTGAATACATTTCAAAGAGCGAGATCTGTCTCTAAATAAATAAATAAATAAATGCTATTTATAGCATTTGCATCTAGAGAATGCTTTTTTTTTTTTTTTTTTTTTTTTTTTTTTTTTTTAAGATAGAGTCTCTCTCTGTCACCAGGCTGGAGTGCAATGGCTCCCTCTCAGCTCACTGCAACCTCCGCCTCCTGGGTTCACGTGATTCTCCTGCCTCAGCCTCCCCAGTAACTGGGACTACAGGTGTGTGCCAGCACGTCCGGCTAATGTTTTGTATTTTTAATAGAGACAGGGTTTCACCCTGTTAGCCAGGATGGTCTCCATCTACTGACCTCGTGATCCGCCTGCCTCAGCCTCCCAAAGTGCTGGGATTACAAGTGTGAGCCATTGAGCCCAGCCGAGAATGCTTTAAGTCTTAATTTGTTAGCCAATGGTATAGTCACTAACTGTTTTCAAATTAAAAAATGCTACTGGTAAATTGTGACTGCCGACCTGGCATTACAAAGTTTAAACTTACATATTTTTGTCCTAGGAAAATGGTGATACTTTTCTGATTATGGAACAGAGACATGTGTGTTCATTTCCTGGGTGGAGATATTCACCTTTTCTCCATCTGTGCACCACCCCTCATTCATCAACAGCAATACCAGCACACACGGTTGTGCTTCCGGATGGGTAAAGCTATACATTAAACAAACATAAGTAAAAATTCACCAGGGGAGCTCTGCCACCACACAACACCACTGTTGGTAATTTGGGAGCAAACTGTGTTGACCATGAATATTGGCAGATTACACATAGAAAACAAGTGTTGGAATTCCTTTTTATAAATGATAAATATGACCACAAAATGATAAAAATGGAAGGTGGTTTTGAATGTTGGCAAAACTGGCTCAGAACTTTCATTAGGACAATGTCCCCCAACGACTGCTCTAAAAACCGTAACGTTTAGAATGCTCTGGGCACCGCATGTGGCCGGAGTAACTGGGACTAGAGGCGCCCGCCACCACGCACACTAATTTACGCATTTTATTCTCACGCGTGTTGCATGAGACTTGTCAATGCAATTTCCAGGATAACAAACAGCCTCAAAAAATAACTAAGTTGCACACACACTACAATTTGCTTTTTAAATTATATAGGATTTAAAAGATTTTATGGCCAGATATATTGAGCAGAGCAAAAACTTTTAACAGAATACAGAGACTAAATAGAAACGATCTATTTATACATTATTCACGAATATTCCAAGTTCTTGTTTGTATCATTTTGCCATTCATAAAAAGACTACATAATAACACAGTGTTAACAGAAAAACTTCAGTTGAATTAAACTTCTGGGTTTTTTGGAGACGGAGTTTCGCTTTTGTTGCCCAGGCTAGAGTGCAATGGTGCTATCTCAGCTCACTGCCACCTCTGCCTCATGGGGTTCAAGCGGTTCTCCTGCCTCAGCCTCTGAAGTTGCTGGGATTACAGGTGTACACCACCATACCTGGCTAATTTTTGTATTTTTAGTAGAGATGGGAGTTTCACCATGTTGATCAGGCTGGTCTTGAACTCCTGACCTCAGGTGATCCACCCGCCTCGGCCTCCCAAAGTGCTGGGATTATAGGCATGAGCCACCGTGCCCTGCCAGCTGAATTAAATTTAAAGGAGTTTAATTGAACAATAAAGGATTTGTGAATCAGCTCCAGAATCACAACAGATTGAGAGAGACTCTGCACAGCCACATGGTGGAAAAAGACTTATAGAGAAAACAAGTGAAATGATGTACAGAAATCAGAAGTGAGTTACAGAAACAGCTGGATTGGCTACAAGTTTGCCTTCCTGGAACACAGTTTGCACCCTCAGTGATTTATGAGTGAATGTCTGAAGGATGGCTGCTGCACTGGCCAGCACTCAGTGACTGTTACAGGTGCAGACTCCTGAGTCAGGTTTTCAATCTTGTCGGCCTATTAAGTTAGTTATGGTTCATCTACAAGGACTTAAATACAGAAGTGTCCGGGCCTTCCCAGGCCGTATTTAGTTTGCTTTAACAACAGTTAACTCTTTTTTATAGTGTTTTACAGTTTGAAGTGGATTTGTTCTTAAGTTATGAACTATTCCTTACATTTCTTTATCTTAGAAATTCCTGGCCTTTAAAGTAACAAATACTACTTTTAATTTCTTTTTATTAGTGCTTTCTGGCCAAGACTACTGTAATATTTATTAGAAATCATAAATTATGTTTATCTTGAATAATTATTTGATAATAATGCTTATTTGATCAAATGTGATTTTACATGTAACTACACATTAAAATTGTAAGTGCCATAACATATATAATAATAATGGTCTATATTTATAAAAACATAGTTATTGCCTGGGCGTGGTGGCTCACACCTGTAATCCCAGCACTTTGGGAGGCTGAGGTGAGTGGATCACGGAGTCAGGAGTTCAAGACCAGCCTAGCCAATACAGTGAAACCCGTCTCTACTAAAAAATACATAAAATTAGCCGGGCATGGTGGTGTGCGCCTGTGGTCCCGGTGATTCAGGAGGTTGAGGCGGGAGAATCGCTTGAACCTGGGAGCGGAGGTTGCAGTGAGCCAAGATCGCACCACTGCACTCCAGACTGGGTGACAGAATGAGATTCCGTCTCAGAAAATAAAAGTAGTTATTAATTAGCTGGACATGGTGGTGTGCACCTGTAGTCTCAGCTACTCAGGAGGCTGAGGCAGAAGAATCGCTTGAACCTAGGAAGTGGAAGTTGCAGTGAGCTGAAACTGCGCCACTGCACTCCAGCCTGGCCACAGAGTGAGATTCCATCTCTAAATAAATAAGTAAATAAAACATAGTTATTAAGAAATGTCCAAAAGTGCATTGAAAAATGTTGCACATTTTTTTTTCAAAGTATCTTTCATAATTGTAAGAAAATCAGACATGTCTATTTAGGTATTCACTTATCATGTGAGCAAATCTTTATTGCGACAATTGCAGGATAAGTAAAAAGGAGTAAGACACAACTCATCTTAAAGATGTTCACAATATATTAACAGACAGATCGTAAATCATATTATAATGTGATAAAATGACCAAACAAAACTATAGGTAAAATTCTACGGGAGCAGCCAGTAGAGAGTGAGTGATTCTAACTAAATTTAGGGAAGTCTTTATTGTAATAGTATCATTTGAGATAGTTTTTGACAAGTCAGTTGAGTTTCATACACAGAGAAACTGGGGAGAGGAGTGAATAGCATAGAGATGAAAAATAAGGTGTGTTTTAGTTACTATAAAATATTGAATTTGAGTTAATGCCTACTGTAAAATTTGCACATTACCTGCCTAACGTACACAAGTGGATGACTGAATGAAAGGGCTAAAGAAAGAAACAGTGGTAGAAGTATTCCATTATCTCAGCAGTGGGTATGTTTATTCCTGGATGGATTTCGTGGATTCCACTCTATCTCCTCACTCTAACCACATGAAGGCATTCCTGACTGATCTGTAAATGCCAGCACATGCATCTGCTGCACGAGGGCCTTCTCTGACTCTGAGCCCTTCTTGGCTACCTTTCCCAGGCCCGAAATGCCGGAGAGTGCAGCTACAATCAATGGCTGATGGTAACTGGTGTGTAAATATTACAATTCCCCTGGCCCATGGGTGGGATTACTCAAGGACGCATTTTACCCTGATTTCTAGATTTCCACAGTAGGATTAAGCTCCAGTTGCCCATGGTGATAACACCCTTGAAAATAAAGCCTTCTCTGTCATTATTTTCTTCCCTATCTCACTTCTATTCTTTACAGATCATCTACTAAATAAACCACTTCTACTTGAATGGCTATTTTGGTCTGGGTCCCAAATTGAAATGTACATTGGGATAAAAGCACAGGAAATAAATTTTATTTATTGTAAGCCAGTGAAACTTTGAGGTCATTTGCTCGGAAGAATGAGAGGGCCTGAAATGACTGAAAAGTAATATATTAAAGAAAAGAAGTCAACGACAAAATTGGAATAAAAAGGATTGTGTTATAAATAACAAAGAAGGCACCTGGAAAATAGGTGCTGTGTTTACTCTCTGAATTCACCATGGAACACGGGTTAGGCCAAAATGTGGAGATTTAGAAGGAGAAGGAGAATAATGCGAGTTGAACCGCAGAAAAACAACACAACCAAATTTTGCATGAATGTGTGGAAAGAAAATTAAAAGGAGGTGAATCTATATAAAAATGAGTTTAATTTCTTTTTTTTTAAATTCAGTCTCCATAGAGACTGTCAAAAATTTCCAATGCCGACTATACTGCAAGCTGTGACGGCGGGGTATTGGGAGAGGTTTCAATTGGCAATAATTACACCTTGCATAAACCTCATTGGCTACGATACTGCCACTGGCAAAGCTATGAGTTCAATTTCTTTATAGAACCCACCACTAAAACCTGCTCATCAACTGAATCTTCTGTCTCATTAAACATAACCACTGTTCTCCCAGTCACCCAAACACAGTGTGCACCATTTACCGCTCCAGTCCCTTGACTCTGCCTCTCAGATCCACTCCCCACCCCTCTTCAATGGGTGGATCTTACCGATCCACCTGCCGAATATTCTCAAATCTGTCCCTCCTTTTCACTCCACGGCTGCTCTCTGAGTCGGATCCTGACTTTCTCTTGCTTGATCCATTATAACGTCTTGGTTCCTACTCTTCCCTCCTGGAATCCTGTGTACCTCAACTTTATCTTCCACTGTGAGGAGTGATTGAAAACAAATCTGACCAAATCACTCCCCACGTTAGCACCTGCGCACAGCCTAAATGATGGCCCTCAAGGAGAGTGAGAAAGACATTCAGTTGACATGTGGAAGAAAATAGTAGAAACTTTCTATATGTTTATTTCATTCTATAAAATAAAATACTAACGTTTAATACATGGAGAGACCACACAACATGTAGAGAAATTATAAATACATATAGATACATTAGAGGTGACTGGGAAAGTTTCACTAAATGAGTATTTAATCGAAAAAGTCTGGAGGCATCCGGCGAAGAGATAAAATCTGAGTTCCTTCACTCAGCCTGCATTGCAACCTCCAACTTCAGCTTCCTACCACCCCACACGAGGAGCTCCACAAACTAGTAACACCAGTTTTTCTCTAACCTGGCATTGTGTCCACAGCAGCGCTGCAAACAGCCTCAGAAGTTAAGGTAGCTGGGCCGGGCGCGGTGGCTCACGCCTGTAATCCCAGCACTTTGGGAGGCCGAGGCGGGTGGATCACGAGGTCAAGAGATCGAGACCATCCTGGTCAACATGGTGAAACCCCGTCTCTACTAAAAAAAATACAAAAATTAGCTGGGCATGGTGGCACGTGCCTGTAGTCCCAGCTACTCGGGAGGCTGAGGCAGGAGAATTG
>PVKV010037221.1:0-15013 GCA_004027835.1 Alouatta palliata
AAAAAAAAAAAAAAAAAAAAAAGCGATTGTGTTTCGCAAACAACAGATCGGGTTTCTAAAAGCTATTTCTCCCCCCAACCCCCCGCCACCGCCACCCCCTCCCGGGTCTGTAGAGGGGGTACCGATGGAGAGGAAAGAGAGGTGGGGGGCAGAGAAGCTCCCAGAATCTACTGAGCTCCGGACGGAGCCACGGAGAAATGGGAAACGCAGAGAGCACCGAGCGGGCTTCGCCGCGAGTTTTGGAGCTGAGCGAGCGGGTCGGTGGCCGGATTTCGACCCGGCGGGGCTTCTCGGTGGCCATCTCGCGCGCTCGCTCTAGCGCTTCATTCATTGGTTTTGTTTTAAAGGCCCTGGCGGCCTTTAAAGGATCCCTTGGCTGCGCCGGAGAGCAAGGGGAGGAGAGCGCTGTCTCGGTTTAAAAGACCATTTATACCGGACTGGACCGAGACCCTGGGAAGAGTGTGCGCTGGAGGGAACAGCCGCCGAGGGCGGGGAGGCAGCGCGAATATGACCTCAGCGGCGGCCGCGCGCTCCCTCCCGCCCTCCCCGCTCCCGGCTCCGGTTTCTAGGACTGCCTGGAGAACTGTGTCTTGTGCACAGCTCTGGAATGCATTTGGCCGGCTGACGAGCTGCGAGGGGCAGCATCCTGGCGGGAGAAGAGGGGCGGGAGAAGGGGAGCGGGAGGGGGGCTCGCCTGCGCGCTAGCGGCAGGTTTCCTCGGGGCCCGGAAGACCTCCGCCACCCGCCACCCTGCCTCCCGGCGCGGGGTTACCCAGAGAGCAGACCTGCCTAGGGCATTTATTTGCATGGAGGGCCTGTTTCTGGGCCTCCTAGCTTTCAAGGTCCTTAGGGTCAGAGAGTTTATTCCTTGACCCCAGGTCCCGAAGAAACATATACCCAAGGTGGCAGGTTACTGCATAGAAACGGGCATGGCATTGCTAGGGCATGAACGCGTTTACAGCGTGAAAGCTGATAGTTCTGAGAAACGTAATGATTTAAATACACACACATCAGTATTGATGAGACCACTAGTTGGCATGGTGATCTAACCTCACCTCATATTCAGTAAAATACGATTTTTTTAAAAAGCCATTGAGAATTGTGAGATGAGGCCAGCAATGAAACTCATGGGGGTTTTAAAGAATCTTTTTTTTTTTTTTTTTTTAGAGTCTCACTCTGTTACCCAGGCTAGAGTGCAGTGGCTCTATCTCGGCTCACTGCAGCCTCCGCCTCCCCGGATCAAACGATTCTCCCACCTCAGCCTCCGCAGAGGCTGGGACTACAGGCACGCGCCACCACACCCAGTTGATTTTTGTATTTTTTGGTAGCGAAGGGCTTTCTCCATATTGGTCAGGCTGGTCTCCAACTCCCGACCTAAGTGATCCACCCTCTTCAGCCTCCCAAAGTGCGCCTCCCAAAGTGCTCCTCCCAAAGTGCTGGGATTACAGGGGTGAACCACCACGACCCGCCCCCCTCTAGCAATTAAAAAGATTTTTAACAGTAACAATTAGTAGATAATAAATATTTAGAAATCGGCCGGGCGCGGTGGCTCACGTCTGTAATCCCAGCACTTTGGGAGGCCGAGGCGGGTGGATCAGGAGGTCAAGAGATCGAGACCATCCTGGTCAACGTGGTGAAACCCCGTCTCTACTAAAAATACAAAAATTAGCTGGGCATGGTGGCACGTGCCTGTAGTCCCAGCTACTCGGGAGGCTGAGGCAGGAGAATTGCTGGAACCCAGGAGGCGGAGGTTGCGGTGAGCCGAGATCGCGCCATTGCACTCCAGCCTGGGTAACAAGAGCGAAACTCCGTCTCAAAAATAATAATAATAAATAAATAAATATTTAGAAATCAACACTTAGGGCTTAAGGGCCATTTGGACCCTTCCTCCACCCCACCAAAGAAATCAGCTACATTGCTTACATGATCATCCCCAGGCAAGGAGATTCTAACACTTACTGACTTGGAAGATAGCATGCCGAGCAGTGCCGAAATCTGCTGGACAGGAGGGAAGCTGCCATTCTGAACATTTACTGTGTAAGGCCACATAAGATGCAACTGTATAACATCATAATTTTGTTGTAAATTAAAATATGGCTTGTTGAAAAAGGCATGGAAACCTTATGTGTGTATATAAAACATTCTAAGAAGCACCCTGTAAAGACAGCAGCCAAGAAATCACAGGAGAGAATGGAGAAGGTGTGATCCTATCGCAATAGACAAGGGAAGACGGGAGACAGAAATGGGATTTTTAAGGTGTCTGGGAAATGTATCGTATTTTCACCTTAGAAAGGCTTAGATAGAGTACCAGACTAGAGGAAGAAAACCTAATTCCAGGCTGGGGCGTTGCCACTCACTGGTTAAGCAACTTGGGCCAACAGTGATCCCCACGTTAGGCCAGCACTTGGCAGGGTTTATAAGGTTTTCTGGGTAAGTTTCCCGCCCTTTAGGGTCTCATTCCCTCTCTGTTCTGGGTCTCCCTAAAAGATCTTCACTCTTTGAGAGTGGTCAGACCAGGCTTCATCGAAACAGGAAGGACTTAAATAAGCAGAGAAAGCAGAAGGTCATAATTCTAATTAAGCTTCTTGGCTAAGTGGAGAATCTAAAAGAATCTTTTGGAGATCTGGCCAGCAGTGCTAAGGCTCTATAATGAGAGGCCAGAGCACACACAGGGCCGGTTGGTTTCATGGGTGTTTCAGGAGTGGAGTCTGACGTCACAGTTTGTCTGGGTGGAACATGCATGTACTTGCAGAGATATGTTCCCATATAGTGTAATTGTAGGTGTATTAATTCAGGTGTCACCCCTCTCTACATAGCTTTCCTCTTCCATTTTGCTACCCTAGGTCGAAGGTGGGTGGAGTGCTGAGCAAGTAGCTGAATGATTGGTGCTGCTTTATAGCTCCCTGGCATCCCGTGAATCAGTTAACATCCCAACCTTCCTGATAGCCCCACCCGTCACATTCTTATCCCTCTCCATTCCAAGAAAGAAGCCAAAAGCCTGGCAGTAGAGGAACTCCGGGCTGGCTGGTGTGCCTAGAAAGGGAGTTTCCTTCTTTCCCTTCCACAGGCACAAAGGAGGCCAACCAATGCACAGTTTCAGACTATTCTGACCCTTAAAAAAAAAGTTTAGGAGTTCACCAAACTATTGTGAATGAGTTTGATTCTAATCATTTGCTGGCAGGGAATATGGAATAAAATACCTCATTTGCAGTTGTTTATTTCCTGTTGTGGCTTCTATTTTCATCTTTTAGTCGCTTTGGTGATAGTAATCAAACCCTAATCATGGTGCCGCCACAAGTCACAGAGACCAAAATAACTTGCAGCAGAGTTATGACAAACAAGGATGGAATCAGCTAAAGACCTGGCTACTTAATTACCGGCCCCTGCCGTCCAGAGGACTGTGGGGCTGCCTCTTGACCAGCCGCTGGCTAGGCATCCAGAGGAGAGAGGAAGTCGAGGGAACTGCTCCAAGGCGCATGGTCTCTGAGCGGCCAGGGGACTCCAGAATGCACCAGGAAGGAGAGCAGCAGAGTGGACCGAAAGTGGCCGAAAAAGCAGGTGAATTCTCCATACCTTCCAAGGGGAGAGGCGGGCTGCTGGAGGGGCCTGACTTGAGCGAGAAAGAGAAAGGGAAAAAAATCTCCAAAACTCTTGACACCTCAAAACAACGATATGTAAAAGCTGAAAAGCGCCTGTCTACAGAAGACAGGAGTCTGCCTTTCAGTTCTTTGCTCATTTTCAGTGGTTTCCAGAAGAGAAGGGCAGAGAGAGGCCCCAACGCACGTATGGATGTGTGTTGATGGGAGTGAGGACAAGGGTAAAGACTTTTTTTCTTGCACAAGCCAAAAGAAGAAACAATTGAAGAGGCCAAAAAAGTACTGGAAAACATCAACATTTCTTGCACAATCATCCCCTGAAAAATGTGTGAGTGAGCCCTAAACCATCCTCAACTGGCAACAATACAAATGGAAGTGATGGCTTAGGAAAGGAAGACAGTACGAGGAGGGCTCATGGGACAATCAAAGCTTCTTGGCTTCTCTTAGAAGAACAAGAACATAACTGAATGAAAATGCATCTAATTCACTATCAAACAAAGATGCTTTAAGCCCAGACTCCACAAATATTCTTGTCTTACAGGCAAGCGCTCAGCTGATCCCCAACATTTGCCAGGTGCCTGTCCAGAGCATGCAGCTAGGTACCAGGGTTTGGAGTCGGGGCAGAGTGAAATGAATGTTGCTATGGAGGAGACAAGAGAAACACCCAGAAAGAGGAAAGAGTGAGGACAACAGAAACATTCAAATCTATAGTCACACATAGATGCAGTTTCCTCCAAGGAGGGCCACTGGACAGCTGAAGAACAGAGCACGGAAGGGAACTTTCCTCTGTATAATTTTGTATCTTTTGAATTCTGAACCACGCAAATGTGTTACTTATTCAAAAATAAACAGATTTTAGCCGGACACGGTGGCTCACGCCTGTAATCCCAGAACTTTGGGAGGCCGAGCCAGGCAGATCACCTGAGGTTGGGAGTTCAAGACCAGCCTGACCAACACGGAGAAACTTCATCTCTACTAAAAATACAAAATTAGCCAGATATGGTGGTGCATGCCTGTAACCCCAGCTACTCAGGAGGCTGAGGCCAGAGAATTACTTGAACCCGAGAGGCAGAGATACTGGTGAGCTGAGAATGCGCCATTGCACTCCAGCCTGGACAACAACAGGGAAACTCCATCTCAAAAATAAATAAAATAATTTTTTTAAAAACACAAATTTTAGAATTTTTAAAAAATCTCTGCCTGCTTTTCTCATTTCCTGCAATTTGTTGTTCTGATGTCCTTGTAGAAAAGGACAAGTTGGCAAGGTCCCACATGGAAATGATGCTGTAGACGGCTTCTGTCTCTGTGAGGCCGTTGCTACAGGAAGAGGCTGGTGACAACAGAGGCCAATGTCTCATCCCAGACGGCAAGGGTGGAGGCTGCTTCGTCGTGACCCTGGCCAGAGTCAGTGAGGAAACACGCCCATCCTAATCAAAAGTCATTCCAGATATCAGTCAGGTGCAAGTCCTAACCCGGGATGAACAGCCTAATAAATACAAGGAAATACTGCCCTCGGGGCCAGGTGCAGTGGCTCATGTCTGTAATCCCAGCACTTTGGCAGGCCAAGGCTGGCAGATCATTTGAGGTCAGGAGTTTGAGACCAGCCTGGCCAACATGGTAAAACCCCGTTTCTACTAAAACTGCAAAAAAAATTAACCAGGCATGGTGGTGTGCCTTTGTAATCCCAGCTACTTGGGAGGTTGAGGCAGGAGAATCACTTGAACCCCAGGAGGTCGAGGTTGCAGTGAGCCAAGATCACCCCACTGCACTCCAGCCTGGGCGACAGAGTGAGACTCCATCTCAAAAAAAAAAAAAAAAAAAGATAAATACGATAAATACTGCTGTCAGAAGGAGCCTGCCCTATCTGAGAAAATGAGAGCTTTGCTTTTTGGAACAGAAATGTGTTCACATGATTCTCAATTCATTTAGCCAGCACTGATTCAGAGCTGATTTGAGCCAGGGTCCAGGAGAGACCTCTAAGGGATATAAATGTGAATATTAATCAGCCTTTGCCCTCAGGAAGCCCATAGCCTAGGAGAGCCACAAACGCTCATAAAATGGGATCTGTGCCACCCAGCAGCAAGAATGAAGGCGCTGGCTCTAAAAACAGAAAGTTAAGGGACCTACTCTGTCTGGAGAGGCCTCAAAGGTTTCCCAAAGGAAGAAATATTTTGGACTAGATTGGCTGAGTTGACTAGTCAGGCAAAGGTGATCAGAGTCCTAATTGTCCTAACAGAAAGAAAACAAAAAAGAAAAGATTGCAAATATCAGCTACCACACGTGGAACGAGGCCTGGCATGGTGGCTCACGCCTGTAATCCCAGCACTTTGGACAGCTAAGGTGGGAGGACTGCCTGAGCCCACGAATTGGACACCAGCCTGGGCAACATAGTGGGACCTTGTCCCTACAAAAAATACAAAAATTAGCTGGGTGTGGTGGCGCGTGCCTGTAGTCCCAGCTACTCTGGAGGCTGAGGTGAGAGGATTGCTTGAGACCCTGAGCTAGACGCTGCAGTGAACTGAGATTGCATCACTGCACTTCAGCCTAAGTGACAGAACCAGGACCTGTCTTAAAAAAAAAAAAAAAAGAAAGGAAATTTTGTTTTCTTGAAGCTAACTTTTCTTTTTTTTTGACGGAGTCTTGCTCTTGTTGTCCAGGCTGGAATGTAATGGTGCAATCTTGGTTCACCACAACCTCTGCTTCCCAGGTTCAAGTGATTTTCCTGCCTCAGCCTCCCGAGTAGCTGGGATTACAGACGCGCACCATGATGCCCTGCCAATTTTTGTATTTTTAGTAGAGACAGGGTTTCTCCATGTTGGTCAGGTTGGTCTCGAACTCTCAACATCAGGTGATCTGCCCGCCTTGGTGTTCCAAAGTGCTGGGATTACAGGTGTGAGCCACCACGCGCGGCCTCTTGGAGCTGACTTTCAATACCCAAGCTACACTTATCACCTAACAGTATAACTTTATCTATAAACACTCCCAAGCCATAGGAAGTCAGTGATGAAAGTGGGGTCTGGGAGGACATCTCCCTCAGAAGTCAGTTTTCTCCTATAGAAAAACATTGGAGGAGGCCAGGCGCGGTGGCTCAAGCCTGTAATCCCAGCACTTTGGGAGGCCGAGGTGGGTGGATCACGAGGTCAAGAGATCGAGACCATCCTGGTCAACATGGTGAAACCCCGTCTCTACTAAAAATACAAAAAAAAATTAGCTGGGCACGGTGGCACGTGCCTGTAGTCCCAGCTACTCGGGAGGCTGAGGCAGGAGAATTGCTTGAACCCGGGAGGCGGAGGTTGCGGTGAGCCGAGATCGCGCCACTGCACTCCAGCCTGGGTAACAAGAGCGAAACTCCGTCTCAAAAAAAAAAAAAAAGAAAAAAGAAAGAAAAACATTGAAGGAAAAACACTAGATCGTCTACAGTTACAGAAAGTTTCTCCTCGAATAACTACAGAGATGGCCACGAACTCCACCCCTCAGATAAAGAGCAGGACTTACCTGAGTCAAACTGTCATGTTAGGAAGTTCCGCCAGTTTTAAGACAAGTGGAAGGAAAGTGCCCTTAGCAGTGAAGCTGGCTGAGATGCCTCAGGAATGGGGGTACTTAAATAATGCTCTCATATGCCAACAACAAATAATTAAAAATTATCATTCATCATTATAGTATAAATGGAGAGACATACAGTTGGCTGATTTTTTTTTTTTTTTTGAGATGGAGTCTCCCTCTGTTGCCCAGGCTGGAGTGCAGTGGTGCAATCTCGGCTCACTGCAACCTCCGCCTTCCAGGTTCAAACAATTCTCTGCCTCGGCCTTCCGAATAGCTGGGATTACAGGCGCACACCACCATGTCTGGCTAATTTTTTGTATTTTTAATAGAGACAGGATTTGGCCATGTTGGTGAGGCTGGTCTCGAAGTCCTGACTTCAGGTGATCCACCCACCTCAGCCTCCCAAAGTCCTGGGATTACAGGAGTGAGCCACCATGCCCGGCCAAAAATTTTATTTTCAAGACATCAAAGCAAGGAAATCAGTGTTGAGCCTAACCCAGATGGACCGTGAGGGGCCCTGATGTTGTTTCTCACTGTCCATGTTACAGACAAGTTCTTCATTCCAACTTCCAGCCACACTCCACTGGGCAGCCCCAAGTTCCTGGTCACCTTGGGCTACCAAATTATCCTTTTCTGTTTTCTTAATTTTTTTTCCTATTTTTATCTTTCCCATTCCTCTCCCAAAAGTCCTTCAAAGGGTGACTCTGGTGCTGAATTCTGCCTAGTAAGTGCTGGTTAGGATCTGAGCTATGAGACATACTGATAATGGTGAATCAGAACGGAAAGTCTGCGGAGGGGTGAGTGATGTTTCATCTGTAGTAGGGAATTGGGACTAGAGCAAAGGGGTCATACAGGTGGCCGCACATGCTGCCCCTGGCACGTGCTGGGACCCACTGAAGCAGTCAGGGCCGAGGCTTCTTGGTCATTCTCCTGATGCAGACCTGGGAGACTAGAAAGGCCCTCGGTTCAGTTTTAGGATGAAATAGACTTTTCTGTTACTAGCTTCGAGACCTTAGGAAAGTCAGTTTCTAGTCTGTCTACCTTCTTCATATTACAAACACAAAATTCACGACGTCTCCTGTCTTCTGTGTGCCAGACTCAGTGTGAGGCTCCAAGAACAAAGTCCTCACAGCAGGTTGCCGGGAGGAGACGTTTACACCACAAGAGCCCCGGTGTGATGTAAACCAGGTGGCACACAGATGCTAATTATCATATTATCATGGATTCTGAGGTCTGAGCTGCCCAACAAGCACATTTTGCCTAATCTTCCGTGCCGAGGAAATGAATTTTTAGAGGAGGTAATTGTGCAAGTGATAGGGTAATGAAGAAGGAAGCTACTTTTTCTTGTGGCTGGGATGTCGTTTGTGTGGATTTTTTTTTTTTTTCCTTGAGACAGAGTCTCGCTCTGTTGCCCAGGCTGGAGTGCAGTGGTGCGATTCTGACTCACTGCAACCTCCGTCCCCTAGATTCAAGCAATTCTTCTGGCTCAGCCTCCTGAGTAGCTGGGATTACAAGCATGCGCCAGCATACTCAGCTAGTTTTTGTATTTTTAGTAGAGACAGAGTTTTGCTATGTGGGTCAGGTTGGTCTCAAGCGCCTGACCTCAAGTGATCTGCCTGCCTCAGTCTCCCAAAGTGCTGGGATTACAGGCGTGAGCCACCATGCCTGGCCCCTTGGGTGGGTTTTATAAGGACCAGTTAGAACTCTGTCAAAGAGCTAAGGCTAGCGTTTACATTTAAAAACAAACAAATAAACCTGGGGAAATCTTTTCCCTGTTGGAATAAGAGAGGGCTAAGTGAAAAAAAACAATGTGTTTTGAGTTCTTTTCTAGTACTACCATGAGTCATACATATTTTCCTGTGTCCTGGAAATATCTCCCCTGGTAATTACGAGATGCAAGGAGGAAGTGAAGACGGATTCATTTTCATGGAGAGGAGATACCCAGTGGGCAGGATTCTGCAGTGCCCAATTTAGTTTTCATCCCCCTCTATCCCATAAACATTTATTTTGAAGACTTTTAAGGTTGGGGGAAGATGATGTTACTTTGCACTGTGAGAGTCTGGCAGACCGTAAAGAAAACGTTGGAGAAATGCAGTATAAAATGAGGTTAGAGCCAGCAGGAATTATAAGAGTCCCCATCTTCAGTCCGAACACCGGAACCCACCGTCTGTGGTCAGGTTTGAACACTGTAGTGTATTTTTCCAGAAGTCAAATTGTTTGGTACTTTTCATCTGCTGCTTCTGTTTTATTGATTTTTGAATAGGCAATACATGCACAGTGGTACACAATTCCAAGAATACAAAAGGGGACATGGAGAAAGACCAGGCTTCGGCTGGGCGCAGCGGCTCACGCCCGTAATCCCAGCACTTTGGGAGGCCGAGGCGGGCTGATCATGAGGTCAGGAGATCAAGACCATCCTGGCTAACTGGTGAAACCCCGTCTGGACTAAAAATACAAAAAGTTAGCCAGGCTTGGTGGCATGCGCCTGTAGTCCCAGCTACTTGGGAGGCTGAGACAGGAGAATCACTTGAACCCGGGAGGCGGAGGTTGCAGTGAGCCAAGATCATGCCACTGCACTCCAGTCTGGGCAACACAGCGAGACTCTTTAAAAAAAAAAGAAAGAAAGAAAGATCAGGTTTCCTTTTTATCTGAGCTGCCAGCCACCCATGCCTGTCTCGGGCAGTCATCATTACAGCCAAAGAGGCAGAACGTGATTCAAGTTAAAGATCAGGCCTCGGCCGAGCTCACAGTGGCTCACGCCTGTAATCCCAGCACTTTGGAAGGCTGAGGCGGGCAGATCATGAGGTTAGGAGATCGAGACCATCCTGGCTAACACGGTGAAACCCCTTCGCTTCTAAAACTACAAAAAATTAGCTGGGTGTAGTGGCATGTGCCTGTAGTCCCAGTTACTCGGGAGGCTGAGACAGGAGAATCACTTGAACCCGGGAGGCAGAGGTTGCAGTGAGCCGAGATTGCACCACTGCAGTCCAGCCTGGTTTGCAGAGTGAGACTCCATCTCAAAAAAAATAAAAGGAAGTAAAGGAATAAAAGAATGGCTACTCCATAGACAGAGCAGTCCCGAGCGCTGCTGGTTGCCCATTTTTATGGTTATTTTTTGATGATATGCTAAACAAGGGGTGGATTATTCATGTGTTCCCTTTTTAGACCATATAGGGTAACTTCCTGATGTTGCCCTGGAATCGGTAAACTGTCATGGTGCGTAGAAGTGAGGATGACCAGAGGTCACTCTCATCGCCATCTTGGTTTTGGTGGGTCTTGCCCAGCTTCTTTACAACCTGTTGCAACCTGTTTTATCAGCAAGGTCTTTTTGACCCTGTGTCTTGTGCCGACCTGTCTCATTTTGTGCCTTAGAATGCCTAACCTTCCGGGAATGCAGCCCTGTAGGTCTCAGCCTCATTTTACCCAGCTCCTATTCAAGATGGAGTTGCCCTGGTTCAACCGCCTCTGACACTCACAAACACTCTGGAGGCTTTTCCTCCAGAGCCCCACGTTCAGAAAGCTCACTCCTCACCATCCAGTGGTCACAGCCAGAAACCAAGAATAGCAAACCTCTCCCTCACTTCTTATCCTATCAGCCCCACTTCTATCCATTTTACCGCCAAAACGCCTCTCCACTCATCTGCTTTTCTCCCGATCCACACACCACAGCCACCCAGCATCTGTCTGGGACTGGTCCACACATCAGCCTCTGTCGTCTTCCTCAGACCCACCCAGTCCCCCTCCCCTGCCAGGCAGTCTGGCTCAGTGCTGATCTGAGGGCACGACCACCCAGCGGGGCTCCTGCACGCCCTTGGATCAAAGACAAATTCCCTTCCTGGGCATACAAAACCCTGAGTGACCTGGAGCCCTTCCCCTCCCTCCCACATCCCCTCAGGACTCTTCCTTCAGTCGCGCTGAGCGTGTTCACTTACACAGGGTGCTTACCAGTCAGCTCTCCAGCTGTGGAATCTCTGCCAGCTGCATTTTTGGAGTAAATGGTTGTATGTCCAAATAGAGCTCACGTTCATTCCTCTTTTTCTCTTGGAATGGGCAGAGCATGTTAAGTGAAATTTGATGATGGAGATGATGAAGAAACTCTCTGACGTTAATCTGAAATTGGTCACTTGTTTAAAATTACACAAACACTTCTTGCTTTTGAAAGAACCAAGGAAAATGCCATTCAATGCCAAAAGAGGCCTAGGAAAGCAGGGATGAGCTCATCTGAAAAAGCCCCCAGAGCCTGATCAATGTCTGGGTTCTGGCTTTCCCAGAAGAGCCCCACTTTGCTCACTTGTGCTTTCTGCAAGCAACAGCTCCCAATGCAAAGAGAGGGTAGTCACAGAGGGTAGGCACAGGCTCTGGGTGGAATTGGAGATCTCTGTTTGCCCCCACGTCCTTACTCCTGCTGGCACTTTAGTCTACTGGGCAGCAGCCCTCAGGCTGGGGGGCTCCCCAAGGGTTTCCTATCCAGGCCTCTGCCTCACTCTCCACTTCCAGCTCAGTTTCCCCCTCTTCCAAGCCCCTGGATTCCAGGGGACACTAGCTCTATGAGCATGAACACTCAGACTAGGGGAGAGACCCCGACAATTGGCGGTGTGTGCCCAGAACTGCCTATCCAAGTAGACCTCTGCTGTCAAGACAGACACGATAAACAGCACCTACTCAATGGGCAGTAAATCCCTCATGACGCTAGGAGAGGGTGGGCCCATCCATTCTCTCTTCTGCCCACCCCACTCCACACCCCACGAGTCGCACTCACCCTTGGTCTCAGCCAGCTGTTCCCTATTGTCCTCCACTGGCCTTGGAGATGCAGAAGTTACAGGAGAAACAGAATAAACCCCACCCCAGCAAGAAAAATGCAGGTCCCAGAAAGCACTCCACAAATGCTTGTTTCCTTCCTCCTTATGTGCTGGTGACAGTGACAGATAGGTTCCCCCTGGGGCGGGTGGGTATTTTCATCTTCCAAGAGAATGCACTCCATTACTCCAGACGTTTCTGTCCTCTCCGCCTCCACACAGCCTTCCAGCCTAACACTCAATCTCTCATGGAATATTCTTGACACTTTAAAAGAGCTGGCCAGCGCGTAAGCCAATGTGGCTGCATTCTTTAATTAATATTTATTGAGTGTCCCTATTAGGTGTCTGGCAAGCTCAGTGTGTTGTATGTGGCTAAAATATCTATTCCCCTTCCTCTCCAAGAATGTGTGTTCCTGGACAACCCAGGAATGTGGACATGCCAGTAAAGGAACCGCACGCTCTAGCAACAGTAAGAGCTGGGAGTCCACAAGCAGAGGCTGGACTTGGGGCCAGGAGGTAGGGGCTTGAGCCCTGAGGTCTCAGATGGGCTATGTGACATCCAGCAGGTAATGTCACCTCTCTGAGCCTGTGTCTACAAAAATGTGATTGGCAATATCACTCTGCCTGCCTCCTAAGGCTGGGGATGCTGTAGAAACCTAGTGAGATCACATAAATGATGTCTTTTGAAAAGTTTAATAAGAATATCAGGTATTTCCTCCTACAGAAATCTTTGGTGCCTTTCTTGGTAGGCACAAAAATTGAATCAGGTGGCCTGGCATGGCGGCTTACGCCTGTAATCCCAGCACTTTGGGAGGCCGAGATTGGTGGATCACGAGGTCAAGAGATCAAGACCATCCTGGCCAACATAGCGAAAACCCATCTCTACTAAAAAATACAAAAATTAGCTGGGCGTGGTGGTGTGGCCCTGTAGTCCTAGCTACTTGGGAGGCTGAGGCAGGTGCATTGCTTGAACCTGGGAGGCGGAGGTTGCAGTGAGCCAAGATTGTGCCACTACACTCCAGCCTGGCGCCTGGCAACAAAGCAAGACTCTGTCTCAAAAAAAAAAAAAAAAAAAAAATTGAATCAAGTTCAAAAGAATAGGGTCCTAGGAAGTCAACATCTTAAAAACGCTAGTCATGGCATGAATTTAGATTTTGAGGCTCTGATCCAAACTGTGGATAAGTTCCTTTACCCTTTGATAAATATTAAATATGCTCATCTTCAATTCTATATTTTCCATTATATATATATTCCTCCCAATGTGTATGTGTATATAATACATATACATGTAATTGAGGATTATATAAATGTATTATGTACATGTATACAATTATATATGGTATAATACAATTATACATACATATATATAACCTTCATTATATGTAGATGTATTACATATACATGCACGCATCCACACTGGGAGGAAGGAAAGTTCTTTCCAGAGGCTCCTTTGCAACAACTTGGTGCTGCGTAGTTGCAAATGCAAGAAGCTCTATGCATGTGGGATATGAATGAAATAGACTCTGAAAACCACAAGTGCAGGGTTAGGTATGCAAACTTCAGAATTTTTTTTTTTTTTTTTTAAAGATAGGGTTTCACCTTGATGGCCAGGCTGGTTTTGAACTCCTGACCTCAGGTGATCCACCCGCCTCAGACTCCCAAAGTGCTAGGATTACAGGCATGAGCCACTGCGCCCAGCTCAGAATTTTTTTTTTATTGCATTTTAGGTTTTGGGGTACATGCGAAAAACATGCAAAATTGTTGCATAGGTACACACATGGCAGTGTGATTTACTGCCTTCCTCCCCATCACCTATGTATGGCATTCCTCCCCATGCTATCTCTCCCCAATTCCCCACCCCCGCTGTCCCTCCCTATTTCCCCCTGACAGACCCCAGTGTGTGATGCTCCCCTCCCTGTGTCCATGTGTTCTCATTGTTCAACACCCGCCTATGAGTGAGAACATGTGGTGTTCGATTTTCCACTCTTGTGTCAGTTTGCTGAGAATGATGGTTTCCAGGTTCATCCATGTCCCTACAAAGGATGCGAACTCATCGTTTTTGATGGCTGCATAATATTCCATGGTGTATATGTGCCACATTTTCACTGTCCGGTCTATCATCGATGGGCATTTGGGTTGGTTCCAGGTCTTTGCTATTATAAACAGTGCTGCAGTGAACATTCGTGTGCATGTGTCCTTGTAGTAGAATGATTTATAATCCTTTGGATATTTACCCAGTAATGGGATTGCTGGGTCAAATAGAATTTCTATTTCTAGGTCCTTGAGGAATCGCCACACTGTCTTCCACAATGGTTGAACTAATTTACACTCCCACCAACAGTGTAAAAGTGTTCCTATTTCTCCACATCCTCTCCAGCATCTGTTGTCTCCAGATTTTTTAATGATCGCCATTCTACCTGGCGTGAGATGGTGTCTCAATGTAGTTTTGATTTGCATTTCTCTAATGACCAGTGATGATGAGCGTTTTTTCATATGTTTGTTGGCCTCATGTATGTCTTCTTTTGTAAAGTGTCTGTTCATATCCTTTGCCCACTTTTGAATGAGCTTGTTTTTTTCTTGTAAATCTGTTTTAGTTCTTTGTAGATAACTTCAGAATTTTAATTTCATCCATGCCTTTTTTTTAAGTTAAAGGCAACTTTATTATGATATGTTTCCAAACTTCACAATGCATTTATTACTAAATTTAGCTCTAATATATAATACGCTATATTACAAGGCAGAAAGCATTTCTGGTCATATATTCAGGTTCCATGTATTGCCCAAAACACAGCTTCCTAGGAAGAGCAGCAATGCACAGTAGTTTATATCACTCAGTAAAACATTTCTCTTAGGTCTCACAGTCATTCATATTGCAATTTATGTTCTTCTGATTAAAAAAGCAAAGCTATCTTTTCTGTATCTTATTAGTTAATACCTAGTAATTGTCAATGCTCTAAAAACATCCAGTAGCTTAGAGATATTTCCTTTGATACAAAATAGGATTTGCAAATCCAACCAAACCAAAGAATACTGTATTTCTCAATTGCAAATAGGGATAAAATTCTCTTTCTTTTTTTT